>APFE031745892.1:0-34880 GCA_000404065.3 Pinus taeda
TTCTTTCCTTCTTTTCATTGCTTATTCACGTGCATCTCTAGTTTTCATTTCTTTCTATTTCTGCATTTAGCATTAATGATTTCTTGTTGTAGGATTGAGTTAAATGGTTGATGTAAGTTATTTTCCAAGATCACAAGCATTATTTAATCCTTGGAAAAGTTTTGTAAGTTCATAATAATCATTGAGTTTCTTGGATTAGTCTTCGTATTCCCAAATATAGATTGTTTGACCTCCTTTTTAGCAAAGAACGATAAATTTATGCAAATTTTTAGAGCATGATAACGAGATTCAATCAAATTGATTCCACTTGCACTAGATCAAAAAAAAATTCTAGTTCATAACAAAAAATACCCCATTGCATTTTCACTTGATTTGGTTAGGAATTGTTTAGATTTACTAGCTCACTAGTTCTGGAATTTCTAGATTTTCGACTAGTAATGTTTTTTTATTTTTTTTAGAATGGATTAACATAGGTATTTTTGAGTGATTCCACTTGGAATAGGGACCTAATACATACTAGTTAATAACAAAATTTGTCCCATCCAATTTTCATTTGATTTTCTTGGTCATTAAACCCTCACCAATTTCATCATTTCACAAGGAAATTTCTCCAAGCTTTTTGAGAAAATCCATGCATCTCCCAACTTTGGTTTTGAGTTCTGAGTGATCCTAGGAATTGTTTCACTCCATTCCACCCATCACAAACCTTTTCTAGGTCTCCCATAACCTTCAACACCTCACATTTTTCTCTGAGTTGTATCCCATAGGTTCATTTTAATTCTTGCAGGATCATCCTATAGGTTTCTAGTACATCCTGTAGGTTTTCCTAAAATGGCCTATTTTGAGGCCAAATAGAGGGAAAACCTCTAGGAAGTCACAAAATCATTCCCAAGGTTATCCCACACTATCCAACCATCTCCTCAGCCTTTTATCCAACCTCCAACATCCTTAATTCACCTGCCACATCACTAAAGGAAATTAGTTTGCACATTTGATTTTGCATGAAATGACAAAAATACAAAAACATATTTATTTCAATCCCTTTACTTGGACTAGTGATGTTTGATGCTTCTTACTTCCATGATTAGATAGTAGCATTTGGTTCATGATAATTTAACATTATTTTAAAGCATAATTTCTTGGCAGTTAATTAGGAAATGGTGTGATTTAGCATTGAATTGCCATCTCTTTCCTCGTACTTTATTTCTTGCAATACGTTAAGATACAATTTCAAACATTTAATTTTCTGCAATTATTTTATGATTTTCCTTTAGTATATGCATTCCATTACATCATGACATCAGAGGAAGGATGCATTGTATGCCGCACATATAGTTCCGACAACTCTTAAGTTTGTACAAACCCCGGGTTGATAATTAAAGTTGGTAGCCTTGGGAGTTGCAACATTCTTGTTGCAATATCGAGGCTCATCAGTGTAGGGTTGCATACCTATCGCACCATATTTTCTTAGTCACCTACCTCCTTCAGGATGGAAACATTGAGGTCAATGGCATTTTATAAGCCTAAGATGAGTAGTTCATATTCTGCAATGTAGTCTATGCACTCAAATTCCATGTGGCTAGAGATCAAATGATTTCTCTACAGCGAGTATATTAAAACTCAACCATCTCCAGATCCCTTCCACGTTTTGGAACAATCAAAGTACAAAGTCCAAATATCATATGTACAAGGATTGGGAACTACACTAGTACTATTACAACTACTAGTAAATGTACAAAGTTCATTATCACCAATTTGACAAGGAAGGAGATCCAAAAGTGTATCTGGTGGAACCGGGCATGGTTGTGCATGATAACACCCGAGTTGATTTTCAAGGAAGAAATTTCCGAAAAGTGATTATGCAAATTCCATTGGTTCATTATGTTTGTTTAAGGGAGTGATAGTGTGTGTCATATATCTCTCTGATTTGACTAGAATTTGATTACTTCTAACCTTATACAGAATCCATAGATGTAACTAGTCTATTGAAAAGTACCCCTCTTGCTTGATAGACTATTCTTTTCTCAACAAAACTCTGTATGCTTCTAGAATGTCCATAATCACAGTGTTGATACATTGGCAGACCCGTCCATGAGATGACAAGAAGATGATGACATATCTGAGTTCACCAATTACCTAGACATGAGTCTTGTCCAGCTGAATAATATGTGCATCTATTTTGTCACACTTTTCATTGATTTTATTGGCAAAAAATAATGACATTACGTTCATTGATGCACAAGAATCAACCATGCAATTGTGTACATTGAAATTAAATATTTCAAAAGTTAGCAAGAAAGGTGGGTAGATTTTATTTTCATCCATCATTAATTCTACCATCTCATACATCAAAGAGCCTAGCTCAATTTGGAACAATATTAGAGAGCACATCACTATGTACAACATCTTAGTCTCAACCCGACACTGAATAAGGGAGAAAATATCAACCCAAAAATCACTTCGGGGAGATCATCGCAACCAAAAATATAATGGGGGGCTAAACATATAAAACCCTATATCAAGCAATAGGTGTTGTAGGGAAGCACATCTTGACCTATCCTATTACCTATCGATCTTCCCAATAATCACCCTTAAGAGTTATGTGGTAGAAAACATGCATCATAATACAAGCTTGGTCTAGATACCCTACTTACCAAAAGGTAAGTATCACATGCCTCAAGCCTCTTTAGCCTATTTTCCTGATGGGGAGCGACAATCCCAATAAGCCTCACTTGTGGGTATGATGCCAACTTGGGTATACTCTACAAATACCAAGATAGGGAAGAAACATCTCCAAACCTATGGGTAATATATAAGGGTGATACCCTATTATCTAGATATCCTTCAACCCTAGAACCCTCCATCTCAATTCCACATGCTGGGATCTCAAATAGGGGGGGAAAGATAGCTCAGTGTCCTCGACCAATGATGCTCTTAGTTGATGAACAACATATCAATTATGTTCACATGTGGTAATCATCATGTATTAATAAAAAATGTTTTTTATTCATCCATGACATCAAATCAAATATCATATTAGAAGAAATATATATATATATCTATATATATATATATATATCTATATATATTATATATATATATATATATATATATCTATATTATATATATATATATATATATAGATATTTATATATATATATATATATATATATATTATATATTATATATATATATATCACAAAACACGATAACCATATTCATCCTCCCTCTCATGGAGGCAGCAAAAACATGCCTAATCTTGTCTCATAGAGTAGCACTGTCTCAACATATGAAGGAATCTCAGTACCATCTATATATAGGATTCTTTGCCAATCGGTTCCCACTCTTTTTCATCACAATATCCATGTCCTATCCAGAACCTACTTAAATGGCTCTCCAAAGAGTTTCTTCATCATGAACCATAACTACCCATGCTAACAATGTCATACTCAACCTTAGTTGTGCTTAAAGCTACATACCTCTCATCCAAAATATCGTGGTAGATCTCATACTAAGGAAACACCGAGATGTGCTCATCATTAATGAGCCCAAACCACATCAGTACATCCATGCAGTCACATATCATAGGATGAATATCTCATATCTAGAATTGATTGTCCCATGCAAATATCTCAAATTGTGCTTGGCGACAACTCAATGTGTATGAAGCGGATTAATTATGAATTCACTCAAGCTCTATGCAAAATATGTATATATACACATATACATACACACACACACACACACACACACACACACACACATAAAATATATATATATATATGTATATATATATATATATATATATATATGTATGTATGTATGTATGTATTATAGATGTATGTATAGTGTATGTATATATATATATATATATATATACACACACACACATATACATATACATATATACAGATGGGCATTAGAACATCAATGCTTCAAATCAACTACCAGTTCCAAAGTCATGTTGAACAAAATAGTTTCACAACTTCTAGAAATTTGATCAGAGTCTCCAACAATTTTCATTTCCATTTTCTCTAATAGCTTCACTATATATATATATTTCTTTTCCCAGCTTTATAAAGTAATTCATAGTTCCACGATTCTTCATTTCAAACTTTAGAGGCCATCTCCCTCTTACTTTGATCATCAGAGGCTAATTCCCTGTCAACAATAGACCATCAATATATAAAATCAAAGCCATACATTGGATCACTTTTGAAGTAAAGGTTTGGATTGAAACATCATCTTGGCTTCATCAGATAAGTGTCAATGAAGAAATATTAGGATTGAGGAGCTTGCTTCATACAAATCTTTTTGTAAATGTAACGGATGAACAAAGAAATATTCTTAGCCTTACACAAATAAATATTGTGCAATGAAATAAACTAAGTTAGCTTATCAAGCCTTATATGTCAGATTAAAAGTGATATCAAACTCATCAATATCACTGTAACAAATTCTTTAGATCGGGTGACAAGTAGAGATCATATCCAAATATCAAGTTATGACTTTATCTATTGTCATGCCAACAAATTGTCATTTACCAAGAAATATCAAACCAAACTTCATCAAGTCATCCTCATGATCAGAATCTAAATCATTTCTATCACTAGATGAAAATTTATACACCAATGATAAGTCATGCAAGTTCCATCCATTTATTGTGAGATTACCTCATACTGAATCACAACTATTTATAACTCAACCAATGTGTCAAAGCTAATGATTCCAACATATAATAGCTATCGAGCACCAATATAAGTAACTGAAAATCACTATTCCTATATAGCATTATTATCAAGGAAAATCATCGGTCGCCACATCAAATCATTAGACATTAGGTTAGAACCAAGAATTTTCTGTCATAGTGAGATCTATAGCCCAAACATATCTCAACATCAAGTCAAAGTTCTAAATCATTATCAATAATCATGTCAATACTCCAAACATTGCATATTTTTGTCAATCATCAATATCTAGTGAAACCCTTGAAACTGTTATTAAATACTATCATACATAAGCCTTAAGCGTTCAATCATAATTACATATTGATATGCATATCCTCGTCACCTGCAAACACAATTTTAGTCAACATATTCACATTATAGCAAGTAAAACTTTCAAACTTCCCTATCCATAGAACTTTCAGTTGTCTACTCCATCTTTGTAGGACTGACATCCTATCAGGTGAATCTCACACAAAACTTCCCTTTTTGTCCTACAAGCATAACCGCACCCATATGCCTTCTTTCATGTAGTTGAGAGGCTACAATTGCACCGTTATGATTGCTTCCATGCAGCTGAGGCTACAATCTCACCCTTAGGCTTGCTTCCGTGTGGTTGATGCTTAGAGTAAGAAAAATTATTTCTCCATAGACCAAGAATTTTGTTGTAGACCAACAACATCAAATATTTGTCTATTCATGTCCATAAATATTACTTCAAGAATAAATAATCTTCTATATATATAGTGCAAATGATAATACGAGTAATGATTTGATGGAGACATTATCCCTTTGAATGGAAAGCCACTTCAGTCATATTCATTAAATTCATCAACCTATCTATAATATTGCCATGCTTTAGTAGGTATTTTAGTCAAACTATATCACATATTTGTCATGGTCATATATGTTAGCATAAACTACTTCACCATTACATCATGACATCAATATTTCAAGAAGGGTTAGTGTCAAATATAGAATAGGAGTATACTTCAAAAATCATAATCACAACATTACCTTTTTGTGACATAACTCAATCCATCAAGTAAGGGCATTCAATTTTATCATATGCCATAGTTACCAAGCTCATCAAAACCTGACCACAATCAACAAGAAATATTGAGAATCTCATTTTTACACTTCTATCATCATGGTTACCATGCTTATCACAAACATTATCAATAGTATGAAGTTATCATCTATTAGAATCAAGGAGATATCATTCTTTATGTGAACAATATATCCAAAATAATAGAAAACATCAAGTATATCAATATATCAAAGATTAATATTAAGTAGCTTCATAGAATCAATAAGTTCATCATGTCTAAAGGGTAATATATTTGTTTACTACCAAGTACATCATTTCACCATAAGTATCATGAATTAAACTTCCTTTCAGAGGCATACATGAGCGATTTGTGAAGGATACATTATAATCATTCATTAGGGATTACCTTGCCATCCAATATTATAGTTAAAACATAACATTGGAATAATATACCATGCACACCTTGTAGTATACAGATATATGTGCACCTTGTTATTTTACATAGGAAACTTGTATCACTTTTGCACCTTTTCATCAGGTGCCTCTTTACATTTTTTGATCTTATTTCTTATTTTTCTAGACTAGCCATGATCCTCAGGACATATCCACTTATAAAAACTCATCAAGAGGTTAGAGGAATCAATTACTCAAATATACATGCAATAAGTATGATTAATAATCAAAATAATAATTAGACCTATAAGTCTTGACACAATGGAGCATCATAAATCGAAAAGTACTTATCTTCAACAAGAGGTGATCATTTCCTCCATGAACCATTCATCAAGATCCATCACTGTCCATTTTACATAAGACAATGTTGCATTAATTATTTCTACCAACCTTATTCAACAACTAGACCTACTAGAGACTATCCCGTCTAGGGCTTCATTAAATCTGACACAAGCGCTTGAACATTTTCCCATGAATCATGCTAGGGTTTCTAGATTTAATATCTCAAATATTTTTCTTAAACGTGAGTTTCTCTCAAAACATAACCTCATAATATCCATCAAACACAAATTTCCTAGGGTAGCCTTTAAATCCTAGCATTATTTTAGATCTCCACCATCCTCTCTTCTATCCTTCAATGGTGTCATCATAGGGGTGATGTCCACGACTTTTCTTCAGCCTAGCTTTGAAATCATGTTTTCTTAGGGCTATATTGTTCTTTGCTTTGATAATTAAATTTCTTCATTAACACATTAAATTCACCCATAACATCATAGAATTATTCAAATTTACATCATAATTCAACAACATATGAAACTGTGTAGAAATAATAATATCATCATCATTAATGTAGCAGAAGATAAATGAACAATAAAAGAAAAAAATTCACACATAGAGACACAAGGATTGGTGATAGACCGAGGAAATCCCACTATGGGGAAAATCATTTCAAATTCTTCTTCCTATTAGATTTCCATTGAATGATTCAAAAAATGAGAGTACAATGATCCACATTTTCATCCATACAAATATATAGAAAATAAGCTAAACAATATTTATGAGATAAACCCAATCAAGCTCATACTAAAATCCCTAATTTTGAACCATGTAATGAATTGTCACTATCTATGGTCAACTTTGGAACACTACTGTCAATGAGCAAAAACTTTGGATAACTAAAAAACTAAATCCTAACTTCTGGTCACATGGAGGACATGTTGTGCGAGCGACTGAAATGCTTCATTTGTAAGGATGAGATGGCCAGCAAGCACCTGCAATCAATATCTTTTAGTGACATGCCTACTACTAAGGCCCAAAAGCCTAAAATAGAGATGTGAGGTTTAGACCCTATAATTTCACCTTCATGCAACCCCATTCCTCAAATTTATCTCAAATCTATGCGAGCCAAAAATAAGAAATATAATATAAGAATGTCTCATGATGATGTTCAAATGAGGGTGATGTCACTTGTTTTTACAGCCTTACAAGGGTGTCTAATTTTCTTTAGGGATGATCTAATCAAATATGCACATGTGCAATTATAATTCAAAAATATAGTTTCCCTTGTCTAAATTTGATGATCTTTAGGTCAATTTTGGTCCTCTAGAAAATAGGAATTCAATGAAATCATAATCTCCATCAAATGAGCTATATGAAGTGGAAATTGGCTGTACTTGCAAACTTTAACAAGAATACAAACAAATACTTTATTTTCTTTGATATGTTCATTTATAGTGCTTGCCACAAGGCCAAGAATTTTTCTTGTTTGTTTGTAGTGGTCTCCAATTCCCAAGAAATTTTTTCTCATCTTCTTCAACGGGGCGATAGATAACTCCTCCTTCTCTTGCCTCCTCCATAGTGGTTGCAAGTTATTATAGTGATAGTGGTTGCAGGTTATTGTAGTGGTAGTGATTGCGGATTGAGAGAATGATTTTTGACTTTTTAGTGACAAATATTATAGGTTACAGTTGGTCACATTACTTATGTTTCAATGATATAAAATTACATTGGAACCAATTTGGAAATGATATGATTTAGAGGTCCACAATGAAGTTGGAGAAGGACGTGGGTGCCTCCTTTGAGGTTGAAGCCTCAATCAGGTTTGAACCCAGAGTAGGTTTGATCCTTTTCATTTTCAATGTTAGATCCCCAATCAGGTTGGATCCTAGAGCATGTTGGTACCTTCCCATTATCGAGGTTAGTGCCTCAATCAATTTGTGACCTACAGTGAGAATTTTCTTTCATATTTTCAAGGTTAGTTCCTCAATGAAGTTGGATCCTATAGTAAATGGGAACTTGCATACCTTGGGGCTAGTTGCCTCGAACAGGCCATAGGCTACAAATCTATGTATTGAATTGAAGATAAAGAAGAAGAAGGATTTGTGGTTTTGTCCTATATGGGTTTCCACATAAAACCTTGTGTCTCTATTTGATGTGATGGCCTCCTGATGCATTGTTTATAGAATGTTGTATTTATTATGTATTTCTATCTCTTATGTTATGATTATTATGCTTATGATTCAATGTTGCAAGATTGTTTAATTATGAAAAATAATGAAAAGGTAAAATTACTCTCACAATAACTCACCCCCCCGGGTGTGAATTTTGGGAAAACATTGTCCATATGATTGACATAAGTTTTAGATTCAATATTCAGTTTCTAAATATCTCCTACATGGAAACTAATTCAGGTATTATGTCGATGGTGCTCAACCCACCAACATGTCAGTGAATCTCCCTGATAAGAAGTCCCAACCAGACCTCAGAATGTTTGGTGCAAGAGTCATAGCAATGGGTTGTACGGTATCGCCTTGACCATGGTTGCATGCAAAGGAAAGGAATATGTCCCTATTCATAGCAAGGGTGTGACATATGAAGCAAGTCAAGGAAGGTGCCTGAATGGTTCTAACACATAGAGGGTGATGTGAGTGTGCCCCTTGGAAACCTGTGAAAGCATGGAGTTAAGAAGGGAACACACGAGTAAATATGCATCACAAACTGGAAGGAAAGTAAGCTAGCAATCCAAATTGATAGTTAAACCAACCACACATTTCAGTGAGATTCATACATACATATACAGAAAGAGTCTATACACACATGCATAAGCAAACATATACATATATCATTTAAAGTAAACAAGATAGCTGAAATACAATACGACATATGCATGAAACGTGTTTGCTCTATTATATTAAGAAGTGAAAGTTAAATCATACAATACAAGCATGACGAACCACTAGTTCTAACAACGAAATGTTACAGTCACTGTCACCTACTCCTCCAAAGAGATATACTATCTCTGCATAGTGGAGAAGCTAAGGCTCGTTACAATACTCTCCAAGATTTCTCTAAGATACTCCTATCAGAAGCTTGGTTGATTGATTTACGTGGCTCTAGAGACACACACAAGACAAAGAGGGCTTGAAAATCAAAATGATTAGAATGATTTCTAACTAGGACCAAAGTGTAAATCTCATCGTCCTGATCATGGTGGTGCCAACGGTTCGTCAAACCGAGTCTGTATGTGAAAGTTAGGAGTAATCAAAGTTTAGGTTGACTTGGTGACTGGGCAAGCTTAAGGAGGGAACAATTTCGCCAAACCTTGGCCACCAGATTTTACCCAACCCGGGCTAGATTCAAAGCGAATTTTTGGCTTGTTTAATTCATCTGCTTTAGTCATTTTTTGAGTTTTCAAAAATGACCAATGGTTTTTTTTGTTAAAACAAAAAAAAATATATAATTTTTGGGGGGCAGGCCACCAACCTCGCCACCCCCCCATATCTAATAAATTAAAAAATTAATTATTTAAAGGCTAATGAACCATGACCCCTATCGGCTCAATCGCACCAAACTATATAACAAAATTCTTATTTAAATAGTTCGGCGGCCATGACCCCGTCGGACGTCCAACCCTCAACTGCACTATGTAAACTATAATGTACATGGGGTGGGTGGGCCACCTCTGGTAGACCTAACGCACACCCACAAACCCATCAGCATAGCATGTATGAAGTGCAAGGCCAGCGGGGATCGAACCCACCCTGCCTAAGTTAGCTGGCCCCCACCAAGTGGCCTCATATAACACACAAAACAAAACAAACGTACCAACCCTTTTTAATGCACCATCCAACAACTGCAAAAGTTATGGGGTGGGCCACCCCATGTGGACCCGAAGCCCCCAAGAAAGAAGACATGTTTGTGATTTTTAAACAAAGGCAACCATAATGCATTAAAAAAGGGAGGGTCAGGGTTTGACCACCCGACCCCTCCTCAACAAATTGCCACATTTACCACAATGGAAAACCACCTTATTTGATAAGTCTGCCCATGAAATTTATATAAATGCATCCTTTTGTCAGTACGCTGACGAGGCATGGAGGAACCCAGAGTGGCACAAAATTTGAGGCAATATTTTTTTAATTAATTTTTAATGTAGGTGGAACCATAACTGAGCAAAATTTCCATGAGGGTGAAATTTTTGCAGTGTCCAAATTGGACAAACTTTATGTCGATCTTTCACCTCTCGGCGACATGAACTCAATGGCATAGTCAGTTTCCTGATCTAAGCATCTGATTTTCAGAGGACCCGGAGGAGGGAATCTTTGAGGAATTTAAGGGTAATCTAAAAGATTGCTTGACCCCCAGATTTTCACTTTCTTAGAATTCATAAATTTGACAGTCAATTTTGCACTATTCAACACCACAAATCTAATGGTGTGTTCAGATTTTCCATTTTCTCATTTCATTTTTCAGACACTTTTCTAAGTGGAGTGCAGGTGTCTACGTTCATGTGCAAGCAACCATTTCCATGAGATTTGACGCCACAATATTGATGGCACAAACAAAAACAACAATTTGACATCTGCTTCTTCAGATGATGCCAGGATGTGAGGTATATGTAGTGTGTTCATGTACATCCTTTCCTATGCATTGTGCTGCACAAATCTCTGTTTGATGCCTAATGTGGGATCTTGTTTCTTACTTGTTTTCATGATTCCTACTTGATGTGACACAAAATCATTTGTGGGATGTACTTTTTGTCATGATTCGTCATGTTTTGTTTGAGATCCCTTTATCCTTATGTTGATGGGATAGTCATGTTGTTTCCATCTATGTTTGCATTGATATCCCTTTTATGCCATCTTCACGGGATCATCATCATGCATGAGTTTGTGTCATACTGATAGGAGTCCTTTTTGACTGAGAGTTCTTGTAGTGGAACATCTCTTCGACCCATTCCTGCGGGAGGGCATTTTCCTTATATGATAGCGACATCACCTCTTATGTACATCATTGCTATTGACAACACTTAATGTAGCAGCCTACACAATCTTGACACATGTGCCTGGATACGTAGTCCCTCTTGGATGAACTCCACTATCAACAGATTATGTTTTCATGTGTTGGTGATTGTCATATTCCTCTCCTTTACATCATGCAGATATATTCATTAATGCTCTTTTCAAAATGCAATTTAACACATCACGAAAGTAAAAGGTCTTGGAAGGGTCCTTTATCACATATGGACACAGATCAAGTGGTATTAGAGTGGTCTTTGTGTGGATGTCAATTGCAAGAGTGAACAACGGAACCTGCATTGACAAGGGATGAAAAAGTGATGTACGAAACCATGCTCAAAATTTCTAAAAGGGTGGAAGTAATGTATGAAACTCTACAGAAAGAGACAGAGGAAAAGGATCGATTTCAGCTTCAGTTATGAGCCATGGAAGAGGCCCTAGAAGAACTGAAGCACAATAACCAAAGTCTTCAAATAGATAAGTCTAAATTAAATATTCACCTGCATGAAGAGAAAGAGTAAAAACATAGTTTTCTACGACAACTATAAGGAAAGGATGAGGCCTTGGAAAAGCTGAAGCACGACCCATGTGAGGTGAAAAGTAGTTCTCTGAATTCATATATGTTTCTTGATGATGATTTCAGTATTTTTGAAAATCATACCACGAGAATTGGCTCCAAACTATTGAAGAAAATGGGATATGAAGGAAAATGCTTGGGAGTTAATGGCCAAGGTATTGTCAACCCCATCAAAGTAGAAGAATTACCCCGTTAGGCAAGACTTGGGTATGTTAGAAAAGAAGTTGGGGAATGCACCGAGACATCTAGAAAACCACCAACAATAGATGATGAGAAGCCCTCATAAATGCTTTCCAAATTGACTGAGGAGGTAAAATATGTTGATTTCGTTTTGGTTTCATCTTCAAATAGTATGCTTTGCATTGGAGATTTGGAGATCCCAATTATAGGGACAAACAAGAGGCTCCTTACCAGGATGAGGCATGAGGAGAAAGAAGAACTTGGTGTTAATAACCAAGGCATAACTCAGCCAATGGAGGATATGGAGAGATCTCAATTTGTAGGCTTGAGATACACCGAGAGAGAATGCTCGAAGGTGTCAAATTCTTTTGAGACATCGTTGAAATCATCAAGGAAAGAGAATGAGGGGAACACATCCCATCATCTCATGGTAGTGGCCATCCCAAGGAAAGAGCTGAGGCCAACTATCCTCACCGTACTTACACCAGAGATAGCAAGGAAAGGTATAACCACTCTCAACATTCGAATGTTCATTTTGATTATATTCATGTTGTTAATGATGGACATAAAAAATGGAATTAAAAAATATGTACCTTTTGTGGATTACATAACCATACATTTTCTATGTGTTGGAAAAGAATGGCAGCACACAAAAGGATGAGGTGTGAGAGACCCTCTCAATAGTAGGTAAAGAAATATGTTAAGTAGATTTGGAGAAAGAAAACCTATTGTAGTTATTGCAACAAAAGTGGCCATCAAAGAGTCACTTGTTGGAGGGTCCATCCAGAGCAGTGCCTTAAAGACAAAGTGCCAGTGCATGAACCAGGTGAAACAATTGTTTGACAAGAAAAACCATCACATGGGGATGAACCATTCACAGTGATAAGTGAAAAATGGTTTCAAGAAATGTTATAGTGTCGTGGTCGTGCTTTTGTAAATAATTTGTTTCTTTTTAAAATGTAAAAGTGATGATGTGTTTTCCATCACTTGTTCAACATCAATGATATCTGGTCGTATTTTTTGTTGCATGATAAACTCTAAAGTGATGTTGTGTTTCCATCACTTGTCAAAACGATAGTGTTTTGCCTTATCTTTGTAGATCATGTGTTGCAGTGATGATGTGTTTTTCATCACTTGCTGAAGCAACAATGATATGTTGGCCTTGTTTTCAAAGCAGGGGTATTCTGTCCATCTTGATGTAAACATGACCACCGAGTATGTGTTATAAACTTGTGGAAAGTATGGGATGATTGGATCATTAGCTGGTCATGCTAGTTAAGCATGTAATTTATAAAAACAATGTACTACAGGTTGTAGAGGTTGCAGGTGTCGACTCATCGCTTAGGGCTCCAAAGAACAAATGTGAAGGAGATGGAACTGAGACCTTTCAGGATGTTTGTGATGCAGACAAAGTACAAAGAAATCGTAGGATATTCTTCATGCTTTTGGAGGACCAAAATGTCCTCAGTGGGGAGGATTGGTTGATGTGGCTCCAGAGACACACATAGGACAAAGAGGGCTTATGGAAGCTCAAAAATCAAAATGATCAGAATGATTTCGAACCCAGACCAAAGCATAGATATCGTCATCCTAATCGCGGTGATGTGAATAGTTCATCAAATCAATTCTGTATGTGTTATAGACATATTTGGGCATTGCAACCTGAACCTTATATGTCAATAAACCAAGGGCTCTTTAACTCCTAAAAGTTTTGTTTGATACCCTAAAGGATCATGGTCAACTGATTACATCATTCCCTAGAAGTTCCACCTAAAACACCACTCAAAACTAGCCAAAACTAGACCATATTGACTTCTCCATTGTCAGGGTGCGATGCATACTCACTCCTACACTAGCCAGGTCTGATGCATACTAAAGAGGCCTTCTGTGGGGTGCGATGAGTGAGAATGGAAAAATGTGTGAGACAATTTGCTAAGTGGATGCTCATGGAATCTTCTAGAAACTTCTCCTATGACACTTGCCTCTTTGAATTCGCCCAAGGATGAGTAAGAGATCCAAGAAATCTCCAAGTGGAACCAAGAATTACAAGTGAAATGACACTAATCAAAAACCCAGAGATGACTCACACCCTTGCAGACTTCTGTAAATGGATCCCTCATCTGAGAGATCTAGGAGGCTGGAATTTTGTAATTTGTAAGGAAGCACTGATAGTTTATCTTTGAGAGGGAACATTGTATTGTTGGGTGATCTTGCTTTTCATGAGGTGAAGAGGGCTATGATGCTAGGAGGATGATGCTAGATCAAATAATTGGGTTGTAATCCTCTCTTCTATTATTAATAAAGATTTTTGAGTTTTCTTCCATAGAATTGTGTATTTGTGAATGTTGTTATTTGTAAATGCCATTGTACGCTCATTGTATTTCTAATTCTGCAATTCTTATGATATCATAGATCGAGATGCTTTGACGGTGTTGTGTTACTTCATTTCTACAGGTATTCTCTAAGTGGGACAAGTAGGAGAAGAGTTGAATGCTCCGTCAAGGAGGAGAGAAATCAAGCGACTCAAATAGAAGATCTAGTTTGGTCCCTTTGCTTCTCTCTTATCTATCATATATAGAGGAAATCACAAATTGCTTTGATTGTTTGTTTCTAGGATGGCTGCCAATCCCAGTGGGACTAGTAGATTGAAAAGACACTAGTTTTCCTGGAAACAAAATGTCGACCATACTGGGGAGCGAATAGTTTGTTTGTTTGTTGTTGTTGTTTTCTTTATAAACTATAGACGGAGCTTGAAGTCAGCTGGATCGCCTTCGAACTACTTTTTCTATGCAATTGCAAAGTAGATGAATGATGCTTCAGTCAATCTCTAGTTTATTTTACGAACTGAACATCTAACTTACAAGCATCATAGATGCCCTTGTGATAGCTCATTAACCTCCCAAGCCCCTTTGAATCTTTGTAGCAATCAATTTTATGGGCTTGGGTGGCGAACCCAAATCAACACTTAGTGATTGTTTGGATAGATAGGTCTCTAGAGTATGGTACCTCTTCCAATCCTTGGTCTATTATACCTTCTACAGACGAAGGAATCATTCATTTGATGATGATAGGAGAGACATCATGGGAATATTATCACCATCGTTCCCACCTTCAAGATAATGATGAAGATTATTCGAGTGACTTTAATCATCCTTCAGTTTTTTATTTTCTATCAAATACTGTAAATAGCATGGACTCCAAGCGAAATCTATCCAATATTATGGAAACTACCACCATCAATATCTCGACCAAACCTAATGTTGTAGAGAATATTCATGTTGGCAAATTGTCTTCCTCTTTAGAACTGGAAATATATTGCACTCTCTTTCGCGAATTTAGAGATGTCTTTGCTTGGTCATATGAAGAAATTCCAAGAATTCAATCAAGCATCGTTGAACATGAAATCAAGGTGTATCCAGATGTCAAACCAATACGATAATGGCTTCAACAGGTTCACCCAAAGAAAGTCACTGCCATTAAAACAAAAGTTGAATTTTTTTTTACATGCTGGTTTCATTTACCCCTTTCCTCTCACAGATTCGATATCGAATATTGTTCCTGTGATGAAAAAGCAAGGAACGATTAGAGTTTGTGTCTATTATAGGGATGTAAATCAAGTGTTTCCAAAGGACAACTGCCCTACACCCTTCATCGATCCGATAATTGATGAATGTGCCGGATGTGAAATCTTTTCATTCATTGATGGATTTTCAAGATACAACCAAATAAATATCTACCCAGAGGACCAGTCAAAGACTACATTTATATGTCGATGGGGCACGTTCACATATTGTCAACTACATTTCAGTTTGAAGAATGCAAGGGAAATTTTTTAGAGGGCAATGAACTATGCCTTCCATGACATCAAGCACATCATTCAACCATATCTCGATGATCTACCAGCTCATTCACAAAAGCAGACCGACCATCTGCAACATTTGAGAGCTAGATTTCTATGTTGTCGACACTACAAGATACAACTCAATCCGCACAAGTGTGTGTTTTGTGTTGGTTCTGGTTGATTACTTGGTTTCGTAGTTTCTAAGGACGGAATTCGACTCCACCCATGTAAGGTTCAGGCAATCCTTGACATGCCTCCACCTTCAAATTTGCTTTAGATTCAGAAACTCCAAGGGAAAGCAAACTTCTAAGGAGGTTCATTCCAAATGATTCCAAACTTGCTAAAAGTTATATGCGTCTTTTGAAAAAAAAAGTACCCTTAAACTGGGATCAGGGTGAGCAAGCTTCCTTTGATGCTTTAAAAGGTTCCCTAGTAAAAGCATCATTAATTTATGCTCCTGACTATCAAAAAGACTTTAACCTGTATCTCGCCGCTATAGATACAACCATGGCCATGGTTTTAGTACAAGAAGACAATGGAATAGAACATCCTATGTATTATTTAAGCTGGAACTTAAATGATGTAGAAATAAAGTACTCCTATGTTGAAAAGTTGGGCTTAGAAACTATTCAAGCATTACAAATATTTCGGCACTATATTCTCTTTTGCAAAACCACCATCTTGTCAGATTGCAACCCTATCACCTACATTTTGTCACGTCAATTACTAGGTGGTAAATAGTCCAAATGGATAGCGATTTTGCAAGAGTTTGATCTGGAATTCACCAAATCCAAATCAAATAAATCTCTCATCTTAACAGAGTTACTTTGTGACCTCCCATCATCGTCCAATGATTTAACATCTAAAGCATCAATCATGGACGAAACTTTGTTTCTGATATCATCAAGTGATCCATGATATGGAGATATATTGATCTATCTCCAAACCCAAACCTTTAGGCCTAATACCTTTCACTCTGAACAATGGCGTATTCAATACCAAGCCAAAGACTACATGATCATCGGTGATGCACTTTACCATCATAGTGTCGATATAGTTCTGTGAAGGTGCCTCACGCATGAGGAGGCCAAAAAGGACTGAATGACTGCCAGTCAGGTGCGTGTGGGGGGCATCTATCTGGTTACGCTATTGCAAAAAAGATCTTACGAGTTGGTTACTTCTGGCCCACTATATTCAAATATTGTATAATTGCAGTCAGAAGTTGCCATGCTTGTCAGATTTTTTATCGCAAAACCAGATTACCACCTGTACCACTGCATCTAGTAGTTGTTGTTGGGCCATTCACTAAATGGGGCATAAATTTCATGACATGTAACCCCAACTCGGCCGAGGGGCATGGGTATATTAGAGTCATTATCAACTATTTTACAAAATGGGCCAAGGCAATGCCTACATTAAATAACAATGTCGAAACAATTACTCTTTTCTTTTTTAATCATGTAGTCTCTAGATTTGGTGTTCCACAGGCTATAGTCACATATCATGGATTGCGTTTTCGCAATCACATGATAATTGAATTAACTACCAAATTAGGACTGCCCCATGACAGTTCTACTCCATATTACCTGTAGGCTAACAGATAGGTTGAGGCAATCAATGATGTCCTTAAGCACATGCTGTTGAGAATGATTGGATTCCACAAACGGAATTGGCATTTAATCCTGTACTCAGCTCTGTGGGCATATAGGACTTTGGTGAGAAATGTTACTGGATTTACACCTTTCCTATTGGTGTATGGTCTGGAAGCTTTCTTACTAATTCAGTGCAAAATTTTGTCTCTCAAGCTCGCCATTGATCTGCTTCTCGAAAATTCGAAGGAAGAGGCTCATTTCTTGGAACTAATCCACTTTGATGAAACTCTTCATGACACCGCACTAGTAACGAAGCTCATAAGAAATGTGTCCAGGCACAATTTGAAAAAAATGTCAAGCCTCGTGTCTTCTCAGAAGGTGACTTGGCCTTGCATTACGATCAAGACTCTGATAAACTGGGAACAGGTAAGTTCAAACCGTTATGGATGGGCCCCTACATTGTCAAATGAGTATTGACAAAAGGAGCTTACGAGCTGATCGATTATGATGGGATTCCACTGTCACAACCCTGAAACGGGTTGTATCTTAAATGTTAATATTCTTGACTAAGTGTAGTGATCTCTTTTTTTTGTTACATTTTGGTTTTCCTTTATAGTTGTCATTTTGGTTAGGTAATCTGCTTCGCTTTTGTTGTAGACGGCAGACATTTTGGAACCATTTTTTGGGTACGCTAATGGAGCTGGTCGTAGTACACGGAACCTATCTTCTACAACCTCGACCATTTTTGCTCTAAGCGGCGAGTTAGTGAGCTTCAGGGGGATATGTATTGGTCGATCAATGAACAACATCATTGACTATAGCGCATTGATTGAACTTCTCTCTAATACCATTTCGCATGACATATGTCGACTCGTTGTCAGGCTAGACTTACAACTCATCATCCTACATCTTACTGGCATTTATTCCATTCGGAACCTAGCTATTTATCGTATATTCCTAAGAGTCAGGATTTTGGAAAGACAATTTGATTCCATTCAATATCAACACATTTCTAGAAACTTAAACACATTAAATAATTCATTAACAAACTATGTGTTGGATAGACATTTTCAACATTTGTAAAGGCAGAATTTCACATTAACATTTGCATTTGGATCGCATAACTTAACCAAAATAAAACTCCGAAAATCAAAAATATATAATTGTTTACAATTTTTACAAAATGTTTCGTGTCCAAGACAAAATTGGTCATGTGACCAAGAAACTCAAAAATGAATGAAAAAAAGTGTCCTAAACTAATGATGTTGGTGATGACATGTCACCGCCTATGCAATCATAAGCAAGAGCCTAGTCCATCGACTCGGCATGCTAGTAGTATGGTGTTGTAAGCTCAGAAGTAACTTGTCGGTCCTCACATCTTGAATACCAAGAGTGAGACCCTTGATCTGATCCTACAACACTGTGAAGGTCTCCACTATATCTAGATCGCGAAGGACGACCCTCCCTACAACCTCTCCCGCTGGAACATTAGCTACCGTCCTTGGGCGTGCCGCTAGTCACACTAGCCAAATATCTGCACAAGTATATGAGTTTTATTAATCTTAATAACTTTTAAAGACACACAAACATTATAAAACTGATAAACAAAGATATGCTCAAATCATGTTACCCATAGCACTCCACTGCTCGCCAGCTGGTAACGCCAAATCTGGGTCACCTCAGAAATCCATCCCAACATACGGATACTCCACAAATACCATCTCCTGATAATTGAACCACTTAGAGAAGGCATCAGAGAAGGAAATCTATGATTCAGTAGCATGTCTGGCCATAAGATCAACCCACCTGTGCATCCGTGGTTCCCTTAGTGTTGGCAATCCTAGTGAAATATACTGAGGCTGCATCAATGGAATCCTCTCCAAGGAAAAAGCTATCAAGATGGAACCATTGCCAAAATTCTTGTATCTTCCATTCTTTACCTTGGAGGGATTTTCTCTTATGACCAGAAGTTCTACCTCACACCAGTTGAACACCTTTAGTTCTAGGTATTCCAGGGCATACTGCATGTAAGATCCGTTAGCCAAATGAAGAGCCACGCTACTAGACAATCTAGCAAAGGTAAATAAAATGGTCCTCAAGGACCAATCAATGACATCCCAGATATTGATCTTGCCATCTCTGATGGGTTGAGATCCATATCTATAGAACTGATGGATGTAATCTCTCATAGATTCGCCTCCACGAGCAGATCCTAATTATGAAAGAAGGTCACCACACCTCGATAACCCTATTAGAAAGTAGATATCTTTGACTATCAATGGAATATATTTTCTTCTTATCTGGAATACCTAGTTGATCAGATCCCAAGCATCGAGAAAATACTACAACAAATTGATTTTTTGCCTCATCCTAGATATATGAAAGAATTTGAGCAAGCCACAGTTTCGTAATGCAGTAATTGTGCCCTGATCGTATAAGGAATTCATGTCCTCTTCATGTTCATGTTCAAACCATGTGACAACCATCTTGATCCAAAAAATATCTGAGACACAAACAAATGATGATTTAGGATCCAAATTTGAGAAAAAATAGGCAAAATTTCATGAGAAAATCACTATATAAAGATGCCCTTCTATGCCCATCGCACCTTGCCTTTGAAAAAGGTGGGATGCATATTGACTAGCTAGTTGGTAGCTCAGTATGAATCACACCTTTCGATATCAGCAAGGTGTGATGATTGGGGAATGAAATATTCAAACCCCAAGGGCCCAGAAATGTGAAAGAACATGCTTAGAATCAAAGAAGGATGGAATGAAAATAAATATCTCAAGGATAGCTATTAGTTGGTCCTAACGGCGGAGAGAATAATCCACCGGATCTTCCAAATATGACTAGTGTAATTTGAGGGGGAAAACCACTCGAGAGCTCCAAATCCCAAATTTGAAATAAAATGATGAAAATGAAAGTTAAAACTACTTTTATGATTACTATTCACATACTTCAAGCAAAGTGTTAGTTTTAACTCATTTTTCGTACATATGTATGTATTTCTATTCAGTTTGATGGAGTGATTCAACAGGTTCAATGACCGGTTAAAGAATACGAGGTGATAAACAACAAATTAAACATTTTGACCACAAAATGGGCAATGTTATTGCATGGTTCAAGCTCGTTAAAAAATAAACCTACCACTTAGCATATGTTCCCCTAGAGTTCAAACTCGTTAAAAAATAAACCCATCTTTGGTAAATAACATTTGTGATCACCATAATGTTAACCTCTTGAGCCCTGGTTGTGTTCTTGCCATCACCTCCATTCTTGTGGCCGATTATATGCTTCCACTTGATTGTTTACCCTTTTGAGGAAAATCTGTGATGAGTGGTCCTGTTAGCCACCCTCTTCACATCACCATGTTTTGAGAAGTTCCAATCTCACCCAGAACCAGTTGCTACCCGAAACACCACTCGTTCCTAAAAAAATGAGTCCACTTTAAACTCTTTTCAGACTCATTAAATATGAAAAGATTGTCCAGCAATTGGCATCTCTAGCTCGCTAAAGTGATTGGAAGTGCCATCCCTCCTGCATATTTTAATCTTTCTGGACCTGAGGGATTATCCTAGAAAAAGATCGAGCGCTTGTTTTTTCGGCTCACTAAAGTGATAAAAAAATCGTCCCTTACATATTATTTTATACTTTTTCGAACTTAAGGGATTATGCTACGAAAAGGGACTACTGGAGTTTCCTTTTTGTCGCTTTTCAAACTCTCTAAACATGAAAAGGACCAAGTTATCATTGTCATTAAACTCGTTAAAATTATAGTGAAAAACTTGTCCGCCCAGACAAAAATGAGTTTCATTGCCGCTAGGCTCGCTAAAGAATAGTGACAGGTTTGCTTGAAGGGAAAATTATAGAACAAGCATATGTTATCTTCCTCAATCTTGACAAAAATAAGAGGTATTGGTCAACAATGATTGGGGAAAAAGGGAAGAAAACTTAAAGAATTTTATTGGTAGCAGGTCACTCTTGAACATGACACTTTCACTCCATCACCATGATTGAGTCAGGTTGGGTTATTCGATTCACCAGTCATATCACCATTGGTCCGCCGTACCATCCAACTTTTGGTGTTAATGCTACCAATCCATCTCAGTGTTGTTGATATGTTCAAGAGAAGTCATTTAGAGAATTCACCATCCAGTGAATGCATCATCCACTGCAATACCTTAGCCCTACATTTTTCATGACTGCCATTCTTGAACCTTGTATTGTCAGATCATTTTCACCTCCAGAAAATCATTTGCTTTGTTTCGTGTCATTGTTGTGGGATACATTAAGGCCCTCCTATGACGAGTCACTTCTTGTCGACAACAACTCATTATCCAAGAAGTTGACTTAGAAGTAACCCTTTCAGTACTTTGAAGCTTGCATGCCTTAATGGCAAGTTTCTTACCTTCGGTGACAAGTTTACATCAATGTCCTTCGATCGAGATATTCTACGTGGTGTTCGACATCGGATCATATACTCACGCAACATAAATTGTACTATAGTACCTTGAGGGTCATTATCATTATTGGTGATTCCTCTCGCACCTATTAACAACTTACATTATTGGATGGAAATCAGATGATGTCTTTCCATGTTCGACTTCAAGACATGTTTTCACATGGATCGACTTGTACATCGAGCGAAGATTGAATGTGTTTGAAGACCCCGGATCTAGTTTCATCCATCTGGGTTGTGATATATTAAGGAATATAAAGACATCAAATGTATGAAGAAGCTGCACAAATGATCATCAAAGCTAAGGGATGATGACTCTACATATAAAGAATCACTAGTCTGCAACTGCAGATGATTATCTATTCTATGTGCATGAAAATGAATTTATAAAGTTGAGCATGGGAATGCCCGCCTTAGCTAGATCATGGAAAATTATATTGTGATGATTTATTGTGTTGTATCTTATACAAGTCACCTTCTAGGTCGAATACCTTGGATCCTCATGATAAAGCATTTCACCTGACATCAAAAGATTTATGACTTCATGCTTTAGGGGGCAACTATTATAGACATATTTGGGCACTACAACCCCAACCTTATATGTCAATAAACCAAGGGCTCTTTAACCCCTCAAAGTGTTGTTTCATACCCTAAAAATTTGGTCAACTGATTACATCATTCCCTAGAAGTTCCACCTGAAAACCACTCAGAACTGGCCAAACCTGGACCATACTAACTGCTCCACTATCAGCGTGCGATGCATACTAACTCCTACACTAGCCGCGTGTGATGCATACTAAAGAGGCCTTCTGTGGGGTGTGATGAGCGAGAATGGACAAATTTCTGAGATAGTTTGCTAAGTGGATGCTCATGGAATCTTCTAGAAACTTGTCCTATGACACTTGCCTCTCTGAATTCACCCCGGGATGAGTAAGAAATCCAAGAAATCTCCAAGTGGAATGACACTAATCTAAAACCCAAAGATGAATCACACCCTTTCAAACATCTATAGATGGATCCCTCATCTGATATATCTAGGAGGCTGGAATTTTGTAATTTGTAAGGAAGTGTTGATAGTTTATCTTTGAGAGGGAACATTATATTGTTGGGTGATCTTGCTTTTCATGAGGTCAAGACAACTTTGATGCTAGGAGGATGATGCTGGATCAGACAACTGGGTTGTAATCTTCTCTTCTATTATTAATAAAGTTCTTTGAGTTTTCCTCCATACAATCATGTATTTCTGAATGTTGTTATTTGTAAATGCCATTGTATGCTCATTGTATTTATGATTCTGCAATGCTTATGATATCATAGATCGAGATGCTTTGATAGTGTTGTGTTACTTCATTTCTATAGGTATTCTCTAAGCGGGACAAGTAGGAGAAGAGTTTCAAGATCAGTCAAGGAGGAGAGAAATCAAGCGAGGAGTCAAGAGGAAGATCCAGGTTGGTCCCTTTGCTTCTCTCTTATCTATCATACATAGAGGAAATCACAAATTGCTTTGATTGTTTGTTTCTAGGATAGCTGCCAATCCTAGAGGGACTAGCAGCTCGAAAAGACACTAGTTTCCCTAGAAACAGTATGAGAATGTTAGGAGCAATCAAAGTTCAAGTTGACTTTGGTGACTGGGTAGGCTTAAGGAGGAAACAATTTTGCCAAAACCTGAACACCTAATTCTGACCAACCTGGGCCAGATTCAAGGAAAATTTGTGGCCTATTTAATTCAACTCCTTTGGTCATTTTTCAAATTTTCAAAAATGACCAATTATTATTTAACTAAAACAAAAAAAATAATTTGGGGTTACAGGCCACCAACCCCGCCACCCCCCCATATCCAATACATTAAAAAAATAATTCTTTAAAGGTTGGCTAGCCATGACCCCTACTGGCACAACCACACTAAACTCTATAACAAAATTCTTACTTAAATAGTCTGGCAGGCATGACCATGCCCAACCTCCAACCCTCAACTGCTCTACGTAAACCATAACATACATGGGGTGGGTGGGCCACCTCCGGTGGACCCGACTCACACCCCTAAACCCAACAGTGTACCACGTATGGACTGCGAAGTCGATGGGGATCGAACCTGCAAGGCCCACATGGGCCAACCCCCACCGGGTGGCCTCATATAACACACAAACCAAAACAAATGTACCAACCCTTTTTAATGCACCATCCAACAGATGTGGAAGTTATGGGTTGGGCCTTCCAATGTGGACTCGACCCCGCAACAAAGAAGATACGTTTGCAGTTTTTAAACAAAGGCAACCATAATGCATTAGAAAAGGGAGAGGCGAGGTTTGACCACCCGACCCATCCTCGAAAAATTACCACATTTACCACAATGTCAAACCACCTTATTTGATAAGACTTGGAGGTGAGCAGTGAAGGCTCACTTGGTCGGATTAGCCATAAGTTCTTATTAGGTTGGGTTTTTCCGAGATAAGAATTTGTGTTTATGTATTTATGGTTGTTGCTGGTTATTTTTATATTTACTCCTCTTAGTAATTATTTATGTTATGCAGTAAATTTCTTAACAACTGGTAGCAGAGCTAGATATTGGCTTCAAAGGGATTTTTGATGCCAGGGGTTTATAGTGATTGGTGAGAGCAATGTAGCATTTTTCCAGATCTGGGTTTGGAAAATAAAGGTGGAACAATCGTACGCAGAAGAACCTCAAGCAGAATGTACAAAAGATAGTGTCGTAAGTACCAGGGATCATAATGCATTTGCGATATTTACCGGATTGGTACATGCTAATGAATTGTTCGAGATTCATGCGACTATTTAAAGAAGGCCAGGAGAAGAAAATTGTTCATGCGGCTTCGAAAATTGTTCATTTTTTGCTACGTGAGGCCACTGGTGCTGGAATCTATGAGGTCCTTGTCGAGCTCGTAGTTGGAGCGGTTTGATAGAAGTTTTTTGAGCAAATCAAATTGAGAGAGGATGGATCCGAATCGCAGCAGCAATAAGCAATTTTTTTTTAATGAAGTAAAAATTATTGCATGTATATGGGCATACTACTATAAGACTTGGCAAGGCATGTGTACCCCTCGGTGATCACTGGTAAAGTCTGGGTTAGACCTAGGTGATAGGGGGGATGTTGGGTTAACAATACCCTAGGTAAAAACTCTAAGGGGGGTAAGAGCTAGAGTGAGCGGGATTGTCTCACTTAGCAGGTTTGGCTGGAGTTAGTCAAGGTACCCCAAGTCAAGTTTAAGGGGGGGAATTGTTAGGTAAACTTGACTCAGGATAGAGTCAAAGTTGACTAGGTTAAACAGTGATGGTTTTGGGGCAGATGGTATTGTGCACCCATAGTATTCTGCCCGTGGTATTATATGTAAGGGAGCTTATAAAAGGTTTGAAAGAATTCATTGTAATGCAAGACTTGGAGGTGAGCAGTGAAGGCTAACTTGGTCGGATTGGTAGGGTTTTGGCCAATGCTAATAAGATCTTATTAGGTTGGGTTTTTCCCCAGATTTTGGGTTTCCCAGATAAGCATTTGTGTTTATGTGTTGATGGTTGTTGTTGGTTATTTTTATATTTATTCCTCTCAGTAATTATTTATGTTATGCAGTAAATTTATTAACAGTTTACATTGTTCCATCTCTAGGGAACAACAACTATTCCTTTTTTCATTTTTCTGCATAAAATGGAATAAGAGTTAGTTATGGTGGTTAAATCTTAGTCGAGAGTAGTTCATTCATTTTTTATCATAATCCATCAATATGTTAGTGTATCAAGGTATGAAAGAGATAAGAAGAGAGGAAAAAGTCAATGTAATTGAGAGTAAGTACATACCCATTGCATAACTCAACATACTCCCTTGCTTACCCTATTTCATGTCCCCATGAAAAGTAAATAGTTCCTATGTAATGCAGCTAAAGAGTAGGCTAGAGAGAAGGTTTCAAAAATTGGCCTAAAGCCATGATGTTGAGCCAGAAGTGCAAAGGCAGGTCTTTCTTTCCCTTCAGGGAACTCATAGTCAGCTCGATACCCTTCAGGAGGATACCAAATAATGGGACTCTGAAACTAGCATCCCAACCAATAAGGTCCTTCTCTCAAAATAAGATTACTGGAGGTGATCATCCAGGCCATAACAACTTCAAAATTCCTATAATTAAATGGTTCCCTTTCTTTCACACTATTAGTGGAGATCATCCATCTCAGCTTAGATGCAATCAAGGATCTTTCTTGAATGGAGAAGAAATATGATATTCCTCTCTATACATCTCCTTATGTATGGGCCCTAAAGTTTTAATCACGCCCTCTTGTGTCATCAGCTTTTTATGGTTGGCAAACATTTTTAAAGGGTTTTTAGGTTCATTCCTCACCAAAGATCCAATCCATGTTCCTGTTTTTGGAATGCATTATAAGCTTTAAACCATTTGAGTTGGTTAATTGCAAAAGAGATAAAAGCCTGGAATTGAACGTCTCCAACAAAAGGATTAGGGTTCTTTTCCACCTCATTTTCTATGAAATTATGCAAATAGAACTCACAAGGAAGCCTCTGGACCTTTGCACCATGTTCCTTGTAGCAATTTTAAAATATTCAATTGTCCCTAATTAAATTGGTTTAACAACTCTTACGGCTTTGATTTTTAATAACAGATATCGTTCTAATAAGAAGAAGGCATAATTGGTGGTGGGAGACCTAAATGTTAGGACATCTTAATACAACGAGTAGATGGTGTTTGTCTAACTTATGATTCTGTCTAGCTTGAGTTTCACCTTCTCCAGTTTTTTCCCCCTTTCTACACCTATCAAAGGTCTCATTCTCCATTACAGTTATTTCCCTAAGTTGTTTCTACAACTCTTGATGTCTCTACAAGGGAATTGTCTCTTGTTCATATTATTCTAAAGAGAGTTGGGCTTGTGTCAATTCCCCCTGAAGATTTAGTAAAATAGGGTCATGGTGTGTCAGGATGTCTTTGGATTATATGTCTATCTAAGTGCCTATGATATAAGAGGGGATATCTTCTGTCTGAGTATCTATGCTACAAGACCGGATATCCTTTGTCGACATTCTTTATTGTGGGAAGTCCAATCCTTTGTCTGAGTAGCTACATCTTCTAGATCTACATGCAATCCCGCTTGAGTGGCAATTGTTCGAGTAGGTATGGGCTTAGTTTGAGTCCTTGTAGCCCTACCTTCACATAATTCCATTTGCACAGCAACATTTGCTACCTCAAGGGTATTGTTCAGAGTTTTTCCCATTGTAATTTACTTTATTTTTTATCGGAGCGTCTTGACCGTCTTACCAAGATTCTGGTGTTCTTTTCTTAGCTTCCTGAATTTTGTTCTGGCTTTGTGCCTATTTTGAGGAGTAACTGATCTGCTAATGGTCTCGTTAATAGCCTCTATCTCTAAACAGCCTGGTTTTTCACCCTGGTTTTGCTCCAATAAGACTGTGTCCCTAGATTGATTATCGGACTCCCGAATAACCTCTGTGTTTTCTTTCTCTTCTTGGCCTCTGACTTCTATGTCTAGGCCTTCTTGCTATTGACCATGACTATTTTCCAATGGGAGCGTGTCACCAGACTGGTTCTCTAATTCCTGAGTAGCTTATGTATCTGTTTCCTCTTCTCAGTTTGTATCTTTTGGGGAAGGCAGAATCTCGGTATCACCAGAATTCCTTGGAGATTAGGCTTCTCCTAAGTTAGGATTAAGTGGTTCTTTTGGTTACATCTAGACGTTCATATTGGCCAGGACCTGGACCATCCATACCTCAAAATCCTGCAAAATATCATCTTGAGAACTCATATTTGGTGTCAGAGGAGGTCCTATTATGTTTTCTTGTTCATCGTCAGAATTCCCTACTCCCTCCTGCACTAAGTCGGGTCTATCTCCTCCCTCAGGTTCTGTTTTAGGATTATCTTATCCCTGCAAGTCCTGTACATTTACCAGGCTAGATGATTTTGTTGGTTGACTAGCACTACCTTGAGGATTTTTAGACGTTCCCTGCTCTGAATTCAACTTTGTAGATTGTTTATGCTTGTGAGGTCTCCTTCCTGAAGGGGTAGTACTTTTTCTTTTTGGAATAGGGTTAGGTGCTGACAGGTTTTCACTTCTTTCGAGGGTTGATATGAGATCATCCCATGTTGATTTTTGTTGGGCAAGGCTGTGACTAATTATTAACCTGATCAAACAATGGTGGTTAACTACTATTTCTGGTTGTTGAGCCCATCTCAAACTCTCGACAGTGTCATGCAATAATGAATTCAATAGTGTAGGAAAATTAACAAAGCATTTTTGTTTTAATACTGCTAAAAGTTTGAGTTGCCGCGACCTTACCATGTCTCGACGCCCATTGCAGGTAATATACTTATGGACAATTCATGTAAATTCTCCCCATGGCTCTCTGAGAGAAGATGGCTGAATGAATTTTCCCTTCTTGATTAGCTCTTGTCTTTCGTCCCTAAAAATCTCCATAGCATCGTGCAACTTTAGTCACTTGTCAGCCCATACTAGTCCTTCTACCGGTAGTCCAGACACCTCTGCTATCACAACATTTCATACAGTGATTTGTCTACTTCTCACCAAGGATTGTCCATTCTGTAGATGTTGTAGAAATTCAATTGTGATTTCCTAATTGGGGGGTTGAAATGTTGTAAAATATGTTGTCCATCCTACACGAGCTAGAATTTCCCTGGCTCCATCAGAGACAACCAGTATTAAAGGTTCTTAGCGGAAATTTTTACCTCCCATGATGCTTGAGTTCTTCCTACTCCTGCAAATGATTACGGAAATGGAGAAAACACAGCAACAAGCAGCAACCGAGAGATGGAACAATGAGGAGTTGTAACAGCACTATCAGGTGATGTTTTGTGAAAATAAATACTATTAAATTGAGGACTGTTATAATGCCACATGCTCTGTGATTATGGGATGTTGTATTATCCTACAAAATCCAATAAAACAATGACAATGCATGCATGAGTTTATTGGAGGTCCCCGCCCCCTCTCGAAATTAAAGGTTGCCTACGGCCGAATGGATGAAAAGATGATGTTCTCGCGATGAAGTACAGGGGTGTTGGATTGGGTAGTAAAGGCAACATAATATGTATATTAATGAAATGATTGTAAAAGGATATTGGAGTAATGAAAACGAGGCATGTAACGAGAATTTTTAATAAGTGGTAAGATGCTATGAGGTGATGCGATAAGTAAAAAGTATAGCATGCATAAGAGATGATACCTTACCACCGTTATTCCACTTTAAAATGATGTGATTGATCATAGAAAAAAATTAACTCATGCATAAAGGTTCAAGGTAAGGTAGGTTAGGGAAATAATATCTCCGTAGAAAAATAAGAAGAGGGCATTGTAATAATTATTGATGTAGGAAATAAAACTTCAATACCATAAGCAGAGCTTTTACTTCTTGTAGGCATCCATAGCCTTGATAGAGTTGCTTTTTAGCCCTTAGGAGCTAGGATCCTCTATGTATAGTTGGGGAAGTGCATTATGATGTCGAGAGTAGAGATCAATGTGCTGGCATGGTAACCAGATGAACACATTTCCATTCATTGGGAAGTAGCGAAAATGGTCATGCCAGCTCGTGATGAGACCTTCTGATCCAAGGATTTTGTTTCTTGAGGCATCCATTGGATCATATCCTTGGTGTGGTGGCCATAGTGGCAACGCCACGTCACCACATCCTATGGAAATGGTAGCCTGGCTCGTGATGATACCCCCTATCCTCCATCTATAGATTAAAAAAATAAAATTGTTAGTGAATTTTTTTTATATATATATATATATATATATATATATATATATTTATATATATATATATATAGATAGATAGATATATTATGTTTTTTTACACTCCCCATTTTATATATAGAGGGTGGCTCAGTACTCCTTAAGAGTAGGGGTGGTGGAAGAAGTTTGAACACATCTATAGAAAAAAAGTATATCGATAATCTTATTGATAAGAAGCAGAGAGAATTATATTAGAGGGAGTAGAACCAACATGGTGAAGATAATTAAGCAATATCATTTATAGCAGAAATGAGGACAGTAAAGTGATATAGATAATTATCTCCTTTATTTTTTTATCATCACAAAGTAGTCTTGTTAGAGATAATAATGTTAAGGATATTCACCTACTTCAATAGACTCCATACTTGTTGTCCTCATATATGTATTGTACTTTATGCCATAAAGAGGATTAAAAAAAATGAGCTGGGATGGGATAGGAATGATTATGCAAGGAGAAGAAAGGGTTGTTCTTGAAAATACTCCCAAAGTGTTGTTCCCCTGAGGGAACAACAAAAACACTAGAAAAAATCCTCTTCCCTTTACGGAACAACAATTTTCCCTTGAGGGAACAACAAAATCACTCAAAAAAGTGTTGTCCCCTTTAGGGAAAAATAGTTGTTCCCTCGAGGGAACCACAAAAAACACTCAGAAAAAGTGTTGTTCCCTTTAGGGAATAGTAGTTGTTCTGTGGAGGGAATAGTAAAAAACACTTAGAAAAAGTGTTGTTCCCTGGATGGAACAACAAGAAAAACACTTGGAAAAAACATGTTGTTCCCTGGAGGGAAAAATAACTATTCCTTGGAGGGAACAAAAAAGGAAAATATACAAAAAAGTGATGTTCCCTTTAGGGAACAACAAAAAAATACTCGCAAAATGCTCTGTTCCTTGGAGGGAATAACAACTATTCCCTGTAGGGAACAAAAAAAAAATACTCGCAGAAAGTTTTGTTCCTTGGAGGGAACAACAATTGTTCCTTGTAGGGAACAACAAAAACACATGGAAAAAGTGTTGTTCCCTTTAGGGAACAACAACTGTTCCCTGTAGGGAACAATAAATCAACACACACGAAAAAGTGTTGTTCCCTTTAGGGAACAATAGATGTTCCCTATAGGGAACAACAAATCAACACACATGAAAAAATGATGTTCCCTTTAGGGAACAACAGATGTTCCCTATAGGGAACAACAAAAGAAAACAGGGAGAGAAAAAGAAAACAAACAAGAAATCATCCCTACTACTCTAAACAATAGAAGGATAATCATACAGAAGAAAGAAAAACAATAGAAAAGGAAGAAAAAAAGCAATTGTATTTACAAGTCTAAAAAATAACTTTTTACAGAATTGGTGATGTCGAAGAGTTGCCTTCTGTAGCAATAATTTTTGTCATAGAATCTTCACCTATCTGTTGGTAAAAGGATTCCCTTGTGAGCGATTTATGGTAGAGGCATACACAATGCCCATTTGCTTTAAAGGAGTAGCCAAACCCATCAATGGTGGCCAATGTAAGGGTGCCATTATCGTGCACTTCTTTTATCTCATAGGGACCTAACCACCTAGTCTAGAGTTTGCCTGGGATTTCTTGGAACCTGGAATCATACAGAAGCGCCTAGTCACCCTCATGGAATGTATTTTTCTTGATGAGGGCATCATGCCATTTTGATCTTTGTTGTTGAATAATTGTCGTATGCTGAAGAGCCAATAGCCGGATTTCATCTATTTCATTTATTTGTTGTAGCCTACTAATTGTGCTTCATTCAAATCCAGACCCACTTCTTGGGCTATCCTTAATGTCTGAATTTCAAATTCTATGGGGAATATAGGTTCTTTACAAAAAACTAGCTGATATGGGGACTATTTTGTTATATTCCTCCAAGTCGGTGATATGCCCACAGGGCTTCTAGCAATCAGGTGGTCCAATCGCTTCTGTTCAAGGCAACTATCTTTGTTAGAATGGCCTCGAATACCTTGTTCGTACTCTCTACCTGGCTGTTTGCTTGCGGGTGGTATAGAGAGGTCATTCTATGAAAAATGTGATGATTTTTTAGTGTAGAAGCAATCTTATGGCCTACAAATTGTGGCCTTCCATTCGTAATTATTTCTCTGGGTAAACCAGACTACACAAAAATTTCAAAGAGAAAATTGTTTGTTGTTTCCTCTATTGCTCTTGGTAACGCTACTGCCTCCAACCATTTAGTCATGTATTCCATTGCAACCAGTATATATGCTTTTTGATTAGATGATGGATTTATTGGGCTGACGAAATCTAATGCCTAGCATTCAAAGTGTTTGATGAATAGCTATGGGTGTAGGGGCATCTCGCCAGACTAGCTAGGGCAACCCATTCTTTGGCAACTATCACATGCCTGGACAAATTTCTTAGCGTCCTTAAAAATTGTGGGCCAAAAATGGCCCATCTGTAAAATTTTATGTCCAGTCCTATGGTCTGCAAAATGTCCACCACAAGGTCCATCGTGGTAGGCTTTTAAGATATCATAAATTTTGTCTTCCCTGACACACATGCGGATATGCATATCAGCTCCTATGTGAAAGAGGTATCCTCTGATCCAAGAGAACCGAGTCTTGCATTGCACTATCAATTTCCTTTCTCTGGGTGTTAGGTGTTTAGGTAGTTTTCCTACACTTAAGTAATTCACCACACTGCGTACTATTGTGTTTTCACGATCACAGCAAACATTTGCTCATCGGGGAACTGGTCTTCTACCGCTACTACGTCATCTGTTCTTGGCAATCAAGAGAGGAAGTCTGCCACCAAATTTTCCTTTCCTGGTAGATCCTTGATTGTTATGTCAAATTCCTGGAAAAGGATTAACCATCGTGTCACTCTTCTATTCGTAATAGGTTTATTAGCTAAATATTTGATAACGAAGTGATCAATATACATGACTATAGGGTATCCTGTTATATAGTATCTAAATTTATTAATAGCGTAGATTACAACTGGAAACTCCTTCTCTATTACTGTGTAATTCAACTCAACAGGAGTTAAATTTTTGTTGATGCAGTATATCGCACAGGGTTTCTTATCTTCTTCTTAGCCAAGAACTACTCCAATGGCTATATCTAGTGCGTCTGGTGAAATCTAGAATGGTATATCCTAGTTTGGGCCTCGTAATACTAGTGTTGTTGATACTAGCCATTTTAATTCTGCAAAGGAAATGTCACATTTTTCAGTCCATATAAAATCAATATTTCCTATCAAAGCATATAACGGTGCAGCAATTTGTGAAAAGTTTTTTATAAATCTCTGATAATCTCCAGAAAATCCAAAAAAACTATGTACCTCTATTTGAGTGCAACGGGTAGCTAGTAAGAGGATTACCTGTATTTTTGCTGGATCTACCTAAATTCCAGTTGCTGAAATGTAATGGTCCAGGATCAGGCCCTCTGTCATCATCATATGGGATTTCTCGTGGCTCAATTAGAGCCTAGTAACAACGCATCTTTCTAGGACTCTCTTCAATGTTTGTAATGCCTGCTTGAATTCATCTCCATAGGGTGTGAAATCATCCATGTATACCTCTAATCCCTCATTTATCAAGTCTACAAAAATATTGAGTATGGCTCTCTGGAGTGTAGCGGGTGCGTTGCACAATCAAAAAGGAAATACCCTATAAGCAAACATCCCCTAGGGGCAGGTGAAAGTAGTCTTATCTTGGTGTTTGGGGGCTATTTGGATTTGGTTGTAGCCACTGAAACCATCCAAGAAAGAGAAGAAATTTTTTCCTGCCAGTGTATCTAGAACCTGGTCGATAAACGGAAGGGGAAAGTGGTATTTTTGTGTTTCTTTGTTGATCTCTCTGTAATCGATGCATATATGCCATTTCCCATTCTTTTCGGGAACCACAACTAGTGGAGAGACCCATTTACTATTAGATATAAGATAGATAAAATTCACATCGAACAATTTCTGCAGTTCGTCTTTAACAATATCCTTTAGGCGAGGGTTTAATCTATGCTAAGGTTGTCAAACGGGTCTTGCATCATTTTTAGTGGAGATGTGGTGCATACATAGTTGAGGGTCAATCCCTTTCATATCTCGGTAATCCCAAGTGAAAGCCCCTTTATATTTCCTAAGGATTTGAATAAGCTTCTGTTATTGCTCATCACTCAAATTTTTATTAATGTTAAGGATTTTCCCTGGCTTAATTTCAATAGGTTTGCTACTGTAGATAGTGGTCATTGGTATTGTTTAGTCATTGATATCTCTTAAAGGATATTCTTCAGTTTCATTATCAAGGACTGCTACACTCATGTGACATTTTAGATTAGATACTGCAACAGGGTGGTTAATGTAAGTGTTAATAATATCATCTTCTGTTTGGTTTTTAAATTCAAGAGCATTTTCTATAGTTAATGGTGATTGAATATTTTTTGTTAAATATGTTACAGGCTGCTTCCTATTTTTTATTATGGTTAGGCTTGGCTGAGTTGGAGGGTATAAAGCTAGGTTGTTCACATCATTCCCTCTAGTTATAGTCATACTGCCTATTCGACAGCTTCTATAAGCATCTCTAGTCACTAGCCAGGGATTTCCTAATATTAAAGGATGTCCATCTAGTCAACTTTTAGGATTAATAATTAAAAAATCTTTAGATTTTAGACTTCTGTGATCATACGTTGATTGGGAGAATAATTTCGGCAAAATCACATATAGAATCATTTGTCGACGTGTTTCGAACCAACTAGTGTGGTTCATCATCAGGACAAGTTGAGGAACACATCTGAGCGATCAGTTAAATAGGAATGTAGGTCCTTCAATGGCTATATTTGACTGGCCAATGGTTAAAAAGACTCTTAATGACTAGATTAGACCCGGGCCCAGGTGGAAATGGTCAAGGTTTGTTAAATAAATTATTCAAATAATATTATAATTTCTAATCTTATGGTAAATCATATTTAAAAGGACCAT
>APFE031745892.1:37679-139933 GCA_000404065.3 Pinus taeda
TATTTATTCCCTTCTAATCTGCTCTTCTTGCATCATCATTCAAAAGTCCTAAAGCTGGATCCCAGTTGGGATTCGAAACGTTGGCATGAAAAAGTCCAAACTGTGGATTCTCTGGCAACCAATTCAAAATAGATTAATAATATTTAATTGAGAAGTTAATAATTGGAATAGTAATATAAAATTAAACTATGGTCTTTTTAAATATGATTTACCATAAGATTAGAAATCATAATATTATTTGAATAATTTATTGACAAACCTTGACCCTTTCCACCTAGGCCCAGGTCTAATCTAGTCGTTAAGATTCTTTTTAACCATTGCCCAATCAAATATAGCCATTGAAGGACCTACATTCCCTATTTAACTGATCGCTTAGATGTGTTCCTCAACTTGTCCTGACGATGAACCACACTAGTTGGTTCGAAATGCATCGACAAATGATTCTCTATGTGATTTTACCGAAATTATTCTCACAATCAAAAAATCTACTGGGTATTCCCAAGAGTCTACAGACACCATCACATCATGTAATGTCCCTTATAGCTTAATAACTGAATGGTTGGTAAGTTCCAGCAAAGTCGTAATTGGATCTAAGGTTGTGATGCCACGCCTCCTGCAGGTTGTTGTTGTGGGAATATTAATGGCTGACCCTAAACTAACTAACGCATTGGGAAAGGAGCATCCATTTATTTGTACTATGACAATAGGGTTTCCTAGATCTTAATATTTCACCAGTTTCTCTTTGCCTAACAATAGATCAGACAAAGTTCCGACTACATGGATAGTTGGCGTTATCTTTATTTTCCTCGTAGACTTTTTGACACATAATTCCTTAATGGTTTTTGCATAGATTGGAATGTCTTGAATAACCTAGAGGAGGGGTATTTTTATGCAAAGATTTTAGTTCTCCCAGGAGATAAAAGTCAGGATATTCAATTAGGCGAGGTATAATCAATCTTTCTGGGAATGGCGGAGAAGAGGGAATCATCTATTCACAACATTTCTGCTTGACTCTATTGTCCCTTTGAGGTGTTTGTTCTATAGTTAATGGCTTATTTGTGTATGGTTCTTCAAGTTGCAGATTTTTATCATCCTCTAGCATGATTATTCGTCTAGACCTCAATTTGAGTTCATTAGATTCTCTCAACTTAGTTTCCGGATCTAGACCTTCAATGATTTCTACCGATTGGACTGGTTTATTGTTAGGATTTGGGTTGGGCTGGGTTGGAAGTTGCGGTGATAGATTGGATTTAGGGTTCCGCTACAACGTATAAGGTGCTGGTAGCATGGGTTGAGTTAGGGGGAATATCCCTACTCGCTGGTTTGTGGGTCTTTGCCAGCTTGATTGCCAGTTTTGGATTTGTGAAGTGGAGGGGGACCATTGAAATGGATATGGGTTGTTATGCCAAAATGATGGAAGGTAATAGGGATTTGGACAACTATTGTTCAGGTTTCACTGATTGGACCAAGGTGGCATGGAGAATGCTTGTGGTGGCCAATTAGAAAAAGGTGGTCAGCTCTGCCATGTAGCTCCTATATATTGTTGGGAATTATATTGTGAAGGCTGAAAGAATGAACATGGGTTGGTAGGCATACAAGTTTGTCGTGCTTGCCATTGGTGACACTAGTTTCACATGTATACTGGTTCTTCTTCTTTCTTTGCATCCTTGAAGACCGATTTTAATCCTGGGAGCGATGGGAAATTTTCTGTGGCATGCTCCTTAGTGCATATAGCACAAGTCTATACCATATCCAGTGGGCATTCTTTATGACTATGTTTCTTTCTACATCAAGGGAAAAAAATAACTAGGTTCTATTCTACTTCGACCTAATTCTATTTGGCTTGCATGATGTCTAACTGGGTTGTCAAGGTTCCCAAGATATCTGTTTTGAAATCTTCCAGCAAGTTGCTGATTTCAGCACAAGTAACGCTTCCTCTAGAGACTTTGTTGTCCCCAGTGATCGCATCACGTTTAGCTGGTTTCAATCTTGTATTTCCCCTCGAACACCTGATGCACAAATAAATAATATTAGCATAGTATTCTTGATAAATATCATCTTTACCAATCATATTTAGTGTCTCTATCCACTAGTCTTTCGTCTCTTTAATCGTCATGGTTTTTAGAACATTATCAGGTAGATTTGCATAAGGACGCTTTTGAAGGTTATACTAGAAACGCTCCACATATTCTTCCAAAGTTTTGCTAGGTATTGCTACCATTTGTAATATCTCATATTTTAGTTCTCTAGATCTACAATAATCTTGATATTTTTTAAGGAAGGCATCTTTCATTTGGTCCCAATCGTTGATGGTGCCTCCGCCTAGTCCCATAAACCAATGCAGCGCTACTCCGTTTAAAGAGGAGGGAAACAACTTTAGTTTCTAGGGGTTGGTGGTGTAATCATAACCCCTACATAGGAGATCGAATTCAAATAGGAATGCATTCGGATCTTCTGAAGTGAGTCCATGAAAGGTGGGAATGTTTTGTAATGGGATAACTTTCATGGTGGTGTTAACAACTGTGTCAACAATAGGATACTGTAGTGTAGAGGTCTGGGCTGGTTGCAGATTATTGGCCATTTGGTCAAAAATATGCCAGTATCCTTCTGGGATCTGTGGAGATGGAGAGTTGTTCCTACGATGTCTATAAGATTCAAAAATGATTCTAAAAACACTCCCTTGATCTGGGACACTAGGTGTCCTCTGCTCAATTATTACCTCAGTGGATCTTGGTTCTGCTGATTTAACCTCAGATTTATCTATTTCTCCTTCTCCTTCATGGAGGTTGCAAGAATTCCCTTCTTGTGAGGGAATTGATTGCAAATTTGCAATACCTTGGAAAATCTATTCACTCGACTTCAGTTTTACTGTGAAGCTCAGCATAGGCTACAAATGGTGATCCTGTGGGCTGAAAGGAGACAGTAGGGTGTCCTATTGATGGCTGAGACTCATCTTTCCTTATGATTTCATCGATAAAATTTGATCATCTGAGGGTCACCGGTCCCTTAGATTTTTCAAGTTTGGGATGTGGGATTATATTGTTTTTTTCTCTTTTCTTCTTAGTCATTCATGAAAAAATTCAAACCTTTATTTCTACCTTAAATTCCTAGCAATTCTGCTAGAAAGAGGGTGGGGGAGCAGGAGTTTTACTTGCTCCTTAGGTAGGTTCTTACCTTTTCTTTTTAATACCCAGTTATCCCTCAACAGATAAACATCAAACACCTACTTCACTTATATGCAATTGTGCTAAAAAGAGGGCAGAGGAGCAAGCACTTTACCTGCTCATTACGTTGGTTCTTACCTCCCATTTTTAATACCCAATTCTTTCCCAATAGCAATTATAAAATAGACATCGCTCTTTGTAAAATGGGAACACTCTCCCTGACAACAACACCAAACTGTTGGGTGCTAAACGGTGCCTTTTAAAACTCCTAATTGCCTCACATTAATTATCAACCTGGGAAAGTCCTTTTATTCCAAGAGTGTACAAAATATGTGCAAGCTATAAATCCAGAGAGTAATGATTTTTAAGTATAAAGTTTTGATACAAGACTAAATAGATGCATTTATAAAACTCAAACTACAACTGTTAACGGAAATATTACATCTACGCATCAAGATTTAATCCTGAATTGAAATCATAATCAAATCTCAAAAAAGCATTTCAATTGACAATAGCATCAACCAAAAGCATAGTAGAATTAACCAATCTCTTCTAGCTGATTCTATCTAAATCACACTGAATCTCAATTAAGCAATTCAAATGGAAATGATGTCAATTGAGAGTTCATTAGCATTAACTAATCTCTTTCAACTGATTCTATAATAACCACACTTTTATCGTAATCCACAAGATTCAATGCCCTAATTAATAATCAATTTAATCTACAATAAGCATAAATGGAATCAAATGACAAAGTTGTGAAGTACATAAGGTCTAAATAAAGGAAACTAATCTAACTGCAATATAGGAAATCAGAAAATAGCAAACAAGATAAACTAGCAGAGAATGGAAAAACATCAAACCAATTAAACCTGCGTGAATTAGAAAGATGTAACAAAAAGGATAGAATTTTGATCCACTAGAGGATAGGCCCTTAGCCACCAGCATATACTACTGAGCTACTTCAGATAATATGAATGAACAACAACGTAAATTATGTATTAACCATTGAACTCAATCCTCATTACAATACAGTCGTGTTACTCAAAAGCACCAGTCTGTGAATTAGAATTACAATTTGAAATAAACAGAGATTGATTGATCCACTTTCCTCCTATAGTTTTCACTTTTATAGTCAAAAAGGGTAAAAGATAAATGTGATCCCTTAGGATCTCCCGATCCCAAGGGATTCACAACTGAATGCTATCTTCTGACATTCTTCTTATTTAATGTTGATCCTCTTGATTCTTCCTCCGGCCTGACCGCAACTGATGCACCTTATTCCTCCATTAGTTAACGTTGTTCCATCTCTAGAGAACAACAACTATTCCTTTCGTCGTTATTCTGCATAAAAAGGAATAAGAGTTAGTTATGGTGGCTAAATCTTAATCGAGAGTAGTTCATTCATTTCTTATCATAATCCATCAATATGTTAGCGTATCAAGGTATGAAAAAGATAAGAAAAGAGGAAAAAGGCAATGTAATTGAGAGTAAATACATACCCATTGTGTAACTCAACACCGAGGAGGCATGGAGAAACTAGGAGAGGGCATAGAATTCGAAGCAATATTTTCTAATTAATTTTTAATGCATGTGGAACCATGACTGAGCAAAATTTCTAGGAGGGTGAAATTTTTTCCGTGTCCAAATTAGACAGAATTTATGTCGACCTTACACCTCTCAGCGACACAAACCCAATGGCATGGCTAGTTTCTTGGTTTGAGCAGCCGATTTGCAGAGGACCTGGAGGAGCGAATCTTTGAGGAATTCATAGGGAATCTAAAAGATTCCTTGACCACTAGATTTTCACTTTCTCAGAATTCATAAATTTCACAGTCAATTTTGCACTATTCAATGCCACAAATCTGATGGTCTATTCAAATTTTCCATTTTTTCGTTTCATTTGTCGGCCACTTTTCTAAGTGGAGTGCAGGTGTCAACATTCATGTGCGAGCAGCCATTTCCATGAGATTGGACATGACGATATTTATGGCACGAATAGCTTCAGCAGTTTAACATCTGCTTCTTCAGATGATCCCATGATGTGAGGTATATGTAGTGTGTTCATGTACTTCTTTTACTACGCATTGTGCTACACAGATCCATGTTTGATGCCTGATGTGGGATCTTGTTTCTTACTTGTTTTCATCATTCCTACTTATGTGATGTGGAATAATTTGTGGGATTTACCTTTTGTCATGATTCATCATGTTTTGTTTGAGATCCATTTGTCGTTATGTTGACGGGATACTCATGTTGTCACCATGTATGTTTGCATTGAGATCCCTTTTATGCCATGTTGGCAGGATCATCATCATGCATGAGTTTGTGTCATACTGATAGGAGTCCTTTTTGACTGAGAGTTCCTGTAGTGGAACATCTCTTGGAGCCACTCCTACATGAGGGAATTTTCCTTATATGATAGCAATATCACCTCTTATGTACATCATCACTATGACAACACTTAATGCAGTGACCTACACCATCTTGACACCAAGGCCCAAAGACATAGTCCCTCCTGGACGAACTTTGTTATCAATGACTTATGTTTTCATGTGTTGATGATTTTCATATTCCTCTTCTTTACAACATGTAGATGTATTCATTAATGTTATTTTAAAAATGAAATTTAACACATCGCGAAAGTAAAAGGTCTTGGAAGGGTCCTTTGTCACACCCGGACCCGGATGACTGCCCAAAAGCCTCTACAATGAGTTATGAGGTACTATATATAGAAAAGGGTGGGGTGACCGTTGACATCCCCCTTTTTGACTATTCACCTACCCTCATGACTCTTCAACTACTCTATTACTATTACTTTCAACTATCGACACTTGGATTTCCACTTTACAAGATGTTACATCCAATCGGCACATGTACCCATGTGAGAAAAAATAGGCTTGAGTAAGCCATGCAAACTATCACTAACATTTAGATAGTTGTGGTGAGACCAACTCTTTGACATCGTTGCAATGATTGATGGTGGCGAACTGACGCCAAGCTTGGTCATCTATGATGGTTTCCATGCACTCAATGGTGGCATCCTACTGAAAGTGATCTCTTACCTCTGTTGCATTCGGGTACATTGATATGGATCTTATATCTGACTCGTTTAATAACATGCCCATCACTGTCTTGAGTGTAGCTAGACCAACAATATATTGATGCATAGTGTCTATGATGATCTCCAAGTGTGTGCTAGTGACCATGTGCATCAACTTGTCAAAATACATGATCAGCTCCAGTCGGACTTGCTTCTTGTCTTCACCTTGGTGAGTGTGCCAAATGGGTGGGATCACATGCATGTGCATAATGAAATTCATTCTTTTGAATGGATCTATAACTTGTATGGGTATAGTTTCGTTAGTCTATGCATGTTGCGCCTCCTACTATACCTCTTCCTACTGCAAATCCTTATCACGTTTATGCAGCTCCTATTCTTCCTTCACACAATCCTCTTGTCACGTGGTTGCCTCAAAGCCTCAGTCTCTAAAGCTTCTTTCATCACAAGTGTATCTCCTTGAAATTACAACTTTTCTCCATCTCTATGTTGTGAATAGCCTTCCTCTTGCATGTGTCGCATGCATGTGTGTTACCTTCTGTCGCTGCTGATGGTGCTACTTGTTGTGACACCCCTATGATTTCATCTTGATATCCTTGTCCATGAACAACTTGATGTCTTCATAGATAGGCATGTTCATAGACACTTGATTGACTACATACCTAGTTGTGCCTTGAATGGTGTCATCGAATCTGCTCTCCTGGAAGCCATTGTACCTGTGCTACTGAGAGGCAGATGAACACCTTTGATACTTGGAGACATCAAAACACTTCTGAAAAGAAATATATTAGTCAAAAATGAAAACAAACAAGAGGACTAACATGCAACATACCTCTGTGATTATCGGTGAAGATTTTGTAATTTTCACCATGAGGCTGGGAGACTGACTGCCAAAAATGTGCAAGGCACAATCCAGGCTGTGAGGAGGCTAGATGACTACTGGAACTGGCAATGCATAGTCCAACCTAGCCTACTAAGGACTGAATTTTTGCAATGCACAATTTTAGTCAACAATGAGATGCAAACCAGCAAACTGCATTCGTAGTTTCTGGGGCTAGCAAGGCACTGCCTCCCATAGTTGCACAACACAAGCCTTGAGGTCAGTGTTTGGCTAGACTTGCACAATTTCAAGAGGGAAGGCAAAGCCTTCACTTCTAGAAATGTGAAATACTAGCTGGGTAAGGCAACGTACTGGCTAAGGTAGCCTAGACCCACCAACGAGTGACTAAAAACAAGAGAAGTCTGAATGCATGGTGATACTGAGTGTAAACAAGAGTGAATGATCATGCATGAAAACATCAAGTGTAGGATTTAGAAAATGGGAAAATATGCATGCATGTGAAGCGAGTTGTCACAATAACGATTGTCGGTGCAAAAACAGTGTCATGCGTGTGATAGTAGTGACATGTGGATGAAAAATGAAACTGTGCTTCTACAAGATAAAATACATCCAAACAATGGAAAGTGCTCACTGAAATCAAGCAGAAAACACTCACACAAGCTGAAAAACAAAAGGGGATAAAAATGTATTACAGGAGATGCAAAGCGGGCTTACCCCTAAACCACTGAGCTGAATGTGCTGATGACTCCTACATGCGATGTGTGATGTCACAGTTGCAAGATGGATGTAAGGAAAAAGCTCTGTAGCATATGTTTCATTAGTTTTGATTAAATTGAGGTTATGATGCGCATGCCACAAATGTAGGAAAAGCGACACTCGACGAGAGGTTTCTAAAATGAGCATTACATGTAACATTCAGCTGTTAAACAAAGATCCCTAAATCTAGGGATGCATTTGCATGTTGCCTTGGGAAACACATTCCATACATACAAATCAATTTTTCTTTGTCCTGGAGGGAACCAGTCAACCTGAAGGCATATGCATGGGTCTATTAGCCTGGGATGAAAAATTTCGTAGTTCTTGGGTTGAGTTGGGCTAACTATCCCAGAAGGATTGCACAATTTATGGGGTCAATAGATGGCTACCTCCCAAAATTATGCAATTTCTGGGCTGTGTAGCAGTGCTAGGTTAGATTGTACAGTTTTCTGGAGGAATATTGCCTGACAACTCTGCACAATTATGTAGCCCAACAGGCTGCAAGGATGATTTCTGCAATTTTTTGAGGGAAGGTTGGTTCCTCTCTAGCATTGGGAAATTTTTTGAGGGAATCCTGATAGACTGATTTGCACAATTCTTGAGCTTAGCAGGCTAGTCAACTGATTTGTACAATTTCTAGAAAGAGGGTTGGTTCCCCTCCAAATTTGCACAATTTTTTGGGGGAGCTTCTTGGCCAGCACATGGTCTAAGTCCAGAAAGACAACCTGTAAGGGGAGTGAAGAAAACTGACATTCATAGGCTGGCAAGACACTGAGAAACAACTGAAGCCTATATGCTTGATAGTACAAGACATGTTACTGAGGATGGTTGGTAAGGAGGCTCCGAAACGAAGCTAAGAAAATTTTTTAAAGGGTGTTTGTAGCTGCTACAACACTTGGTGAAACGCTGGTAGAACTCCAACTCTCTTAATGGATCTTTTTTGTGAAAAGAAAGTCTAACACCTCCAAAAGTATTGCTCAGTTCTCTATTCATCTTGGTTTCCACACTTGCTTGATTGTAAGATGTAGCATATACCAATTGCTTGGTCTGTCGAAACACATTCCAAGACATGTCAACATAGTTGTGTTGATTAAGGATGAGAGGTATATTGTTGCACAAGTCATATGATCGTCAAAGTTTTAGTTTCATCTCTAGTGTTTCTCTGCTGCTAGTAGGCCTAGACAGTACCTTAGCAAAGTCACATAGGAATGCAAGCATCACTCTGCTCCCAGCGAGCCTGTTCAATACCCTAGCGATGTTACTTACATCACCTCTCTACATAGGAAGCCTTTCTCTTCTTTTGTCTTATTCATTTTCATATTTTCAAAATTGTGCATAACACTTATTCATTTCAGAGGCAGAAGAGGGATCCCAACTTATTGAGAGCAGAAAAGGTTGTTCCTTCAGAGAAGTGGTTTATATTTACTTTTGACGTGTCTTTTAAGTTTTTCCCCTAACCTTATGATCTGAATCGGATCCATAAATGACTGACATAGAAATTTGACTAAAACAGGTTGAACAAATCCTTGAAGAATCCAAACCATAGTTGAAAACACCTTGAACTAGTGGGCATGGCAACCGGCATGGAACGATGAGGACCTCAGTCAAAGCATGCTAACCAAGGCCCATGGAGACAGCGCAGGAGATCAAAATAGCCCCTGGGAGCTCCGGATTGGGAAAAAGAGATGGTTTTTGATGCACAACAAAGAGGGCCGAAATGATAGAGCTTAAGTGCTTGGTCACGTTGGGAGCCAGGGGACTGCAGGTGGAAAAAGGTAAAAAGCATCAATGTGCTATGGTGGGACCCATGGCTGGAAACCAACAGTTTGAGCAGGATTCCCTTGAACGGTAAACGGTTTTGGAGAAAGTGGAGTGATCACAATCAGCAATCGACGCATGGCGGGAGGAGAGAGAAAAACCGTCACGATCGTGCGTTATCGGTCGAGCAAGTCAACCGTTCTCGACGTGCGAATGATGTTGGATCTGGAGGAGCCCAGATCTGATGGATGAAATTGTGCTTGATAGATAGAGCGGAATTGATAGGGGATTAAGCCGTGATTTAAGAGGATTTGGAATCCGTTGACTGCCATGGTGGAGAAAGCAACGAATCAACAAGCAGGCTGGTGCAGTTCCGATGGAGACACATGGCTACTTTTTGAGCATTATGTTTACACCAAACAGGGAATTCCAAGCACACAAGTGACAGGCGAATTGACGCAGGAAGGAGAGAAAATGAACAAACACGGAGGTCGAATGGCTAAAGCCATGAGTAGAGATAGTGAACAGGAGATCAGTAGGGGGATTTAGACCAAAGAGTCCAAGCGACCAAGAGAGACAGTGAATAGTGAACCCTAAGAGGAGGACTGAGCACAAAGAGCAGTAAAGCTAGGCAGAGGAGATAGAGGGCCGAGCTGACCATAGGCAGCATCGAGCACCAAAGAGCTTGAAGAATCAAGCCTTCCAATAGAGGAATCTATCTGGATTGAGCATCACAGTTGGCTCTTTCCACTGTAGACCGAGAGTTGCAGAGCTGGTAGGAAGAACAGGAGTCTGTGTACAACAAGTGGCTTCGGGAATCCAAGAACCACCCTGCTAAGAAAAATCCGCTTCAGGAGAACTCATATTGAGTCCCTGCATTTGTAATTCTTTGCTTAAATAAACAGTAAAATAAGGCCACCACTAAAGCTGAACCAGAGACGTAGCCCTGGAGAATAGGGTGAACTCCTTATTAAAACCTGTTTGTGTCTTTGGGTTGCTTACTATATTTCTTTGTTTTCCTTCCTTGTAAAATGTATGTGTATTGGTAATCTGATCGATCTGTTGTTTCAATTATAGATAACACACACCAGCACATGAGTCTGTAATACCTTTGTTTAATAAATCTTCAACTAAGGTCACTCATAGGGTGATTATCAGATCAAGTGGTATCAAAGCTCTAGGCTATAAGGTTAGACAATCTTGTGTTGGTTTAACTGTGAATGATCACTAGATCAAAGCTCAAATTAGGAAAAGGAGAGTTGGTGGAAACTAATCCTGAAATTGGGAGAGTCTATTCTCAGAAGACAATGTCAGAAAGTGGTTCTACAGGGCCAGACCCCTAGTTCGTAGAAAGTTTCCTAGTTATGAAGTCTATGGTAGAAGAAATGTATAGGAACTTTAGAAAGCATAAGGATGAAGATTCATCAAGCTCTAAACAAGATAAAGAAGAAGATGAATCTCATTCTCATGACCACTCTAAAGGAAAGGGAAAAGAAGAAAGATTCCCTACACCTCCTAGTATCCCTATGCATAATAAGAAGGAATCCTTGATTAAATTGGATGTAAAATTTGATTTGCCTATATATGATGGAGAGCTAAATGATGAAAAGTTGGACAATTGGATTAGACAAATCTATGTGTATTGTAGGGTACAAAACATAGACTCAGACAAGAGTAAGATTCAGCTGGCAAGCCTATGCCCAAGAGGCACTGCCTTGGTTTGGTGGGAAGGCAAAACCCAAGCTGATGTGAAGAAGCATGGTAAGACCATCTCTGTCTGGAGTGACTTTGTCTCTACCATCAGAAAGAAAATCTATCCAACAAGCCATGATGAGTTGGCAAACTCTTCGGCAGTTGAAAGGGCAAAGTTGCAAGGGTATACTCAAGAATTCAAAAAGAGAGAATTGATGTTGGCCATCTCATTAGACTCACCAGAAACTCTTTTGAAGTACATTGGTGGTTTACACAGCTATATGAAGCATACCATCCTCATGTTTAATCCCACTAGTATAGGTGAGGTATCTGTACAAGCTACCCATCTAGAAGCTAGAGGAAAGAATGAAAATCCAGAAGTTGGGGGACCATCCCAACCTACTGTAAGCAAGGGCAAGGAGAAAAGAAAGCAGAAGTGGAAAGCAAGGGAGGCTAATATTGCACAAAAAGGCAAAGCTTCATGCACTCACTGTAAGAAGGAGGGGCATGATGATGAGAATTGTTGGATTCTGCATCCAGAGCTAAGACCTAAGAAGTCTGAGGGCAAGAAGAAGAAGACTGCTGCAGCTATTCAGAAAGATTTGGGGTCAGACTCGGGAGATGAAAAAATCATTGCAGCCACAGGTATAAAAGGTAAGAATTTTGAAGCATCTACAAATAATTCTGCTCAATCTGTTATTGATGAAGAAAATGAGAGAAAAAGGCATGAGCTTTTCCATATTCGAGTTGTTTCCAAGAATCAAAAGATTGATACTTTGTTTGATAGTGGCTCACAAGTAAATCTAATTTCTGAAGCAATTGTAAAGAAATTCAGATTAACAACTACACCTCATAGGAAACCATAACCATTAGGATGGTTGAATGATAAAGCACAACTACGAGTGACGAGACAATGCAAACTCAAGTTTTGTTTTGGGTCAACATTTGTAGATGAGGTTGAGTTAGATGTAATTCCTTTGGATATATGTGGAATTGTTTTAGGAAGTCCTTACTTGTATGATAGAAAAACTATTTTCTATAGAGCTGAGAACAAGTATCTACTTGTTAAAGGGGGAATCGAATACTTTGTAAGAGCTCATAAGCTCAAGAATAATTATACTCTCATAAACTCCGGATAGATGAAAAGAATGATAAATTCAAGCAAAAAGTTCTTACTAATGGCTGTAAAGGAAAGGAAAACCGATAAAGCCAATGTATTTGAGGGCTGTAATTCTGATCAGCAAGCTGATATAGAAAAGATTGTTTCAGAGTATGAAGTATTATTTCAAGAACCTAAAGGTCTGCCATCCAAAAAGTGAATAGTACATGATATTATTTTGCAGCAAGATGTTCCTTTGCCTAACATTGGGATGTATAGGTTGTCTTCTTTAGAGAATTCTCAAATCAAGAAGCAGGTGTAGGAGTTGCTTGAGAAAGGGTTCATCAGGCCTAACACATCAGCATGTGGGTCACCAATTGTTTTGGTGAGAAAGAAAGATGGCTTGTGGAGAATGTGCATTGATTACCGAGCACTGAATAAGATAACAATCAAAAATTGTTATCCCCTTTCTCGCATAGATGATCTTTTAGATCAATTGAAGGAAGCTGTTTATTTCACCAAGCTGGATTTGCACAGTGGATACCATCACGTCAGACTTACAGAGCAAGATGCATGGAAGACTACTTTCAAAACAAAGCAAGGATTGTATGAATGGCTCGTTATGCCTTTTGGCTTGACCAATGCCCCTGCTACTTTCATGAGATTAATGAATGATGTACTCAGACCTTTCCTTGATGATTTTGTTATTATGTATTTGGATGACATTCTGATTTTCAGTAAAACATGGGAAGAACATTTAAAGCATGTTAAGAAGACATTAGATGTTTTGAAAAGAGAAAAACTTTATGTTAAACTCTCTAAATGTGAATTTGGAAAAACCTCTCTAAATTATTTGGGTCATATAGTAGGGGGGAGGTGATTGAAAATATTCCCTCTAAGTGGCAGTCATCATAAACTGGCCTATAGGCCAAGTCTTACTATAGATGTGAGATAGTTCTCAGGAGCAAGCACAAATTGAGGAAGTTCATTTCAAATTTTCCTCAATTGCAGCTCCCTTACATGCTTTACAGATTGAACAAGGTGTTTCAGTGGGGAGGAAAACACAGAAAGCCTTCAACACCTGAAAGAAAAATTAGTACAACACCTGTACTAGCACGCCAGATCTACAACGCCATTGAGATTCAAACTATGCCAGTACTATCCATGGGCAGTGTGACATAGCAAGGTAAACCCATGTTATCATTCTGAGACTTTTTATCCTTGCAGTAGTTAACTATCCTACCTATGATAAAGAATTGTATGCATTAGTTTAGAGTGTGAAAAAGTGGAAACATTACTTAATGGGTGAATAGATAGTAATACACACTAATCATCAGCCACTTAAATATCTACACTCCCAAACTAGGCTACAACAATCAAGACATTACAGATGGATGAGTTTTCTACAACAGTTCCATTTAGTCATCAGATATAAAAAGGGCATACATAAAAAATTTGTAGATATGTTATCTAGACCCATTATAAATGCATCTACCATACTTAAGCATAATTCTGTTCTACATGAAAGCTACATAGAACAGTGTGCTCAGGACATGGACTTTAAAGATGTATATGGAACTTTGAGTCAAGGCAAAAGAGAAGAAGAATTGAAATATCATGTGAAGGACTGACTCTTATATCATTGTGGGAAACTTTGCATCCCACAAATCGAGAGAGTAAAGATAATAAGGGAAGCACACACTTCTCTGATATCAGGTCATTTTGGAGTAAGTAAAATAGTTGCACAACTGCAAAGGTTTTATTATTGGCTGAGAATGAGTGAGACAGTTTCTAGATATGTAAAGGGGTGTGCTATGTGTGCTAAAAGCAAGCCCAGCAATAGAAAACCAGGCTTATACACTCCCTTGCCAGTTCCTTCTCACCCTTGTGAAAGTATTTCCATGGATTCCGTGGGAGGACTGCCTAAATCTAGGAAAGGTCATGACTATCTATATGTTGTTGTGGATAGGTTCAGCAAAATGTGTATTTTGATACCTTGTAGTAAATAGATTACAACTGAACAAACCGCAAAATTGTTCTTTGAACATGTATGGGTTCATTTTGGATTAGCCACTTCTATTATATTTGATCAAGGCACCTGATTTGTGGGGAATTTTTGGTCAAGTTTCTGGGAGCTAATGGACACCAAATTAAAGAAAAGCACAACTTTTCATCCACAAATAGATGGCTAGATAGAAGTAGTTAACAGGACAATGATTCAGTTACTGAGAGGATATTGCAACAAACATCCTAAGCTTTTGGATGAACACTTGTGTGTGTAGCATGCTTATAATAGAGACAAATACTCTTCTACATAGAGATCTCCTTTTGAGACCTGCTTTGGTTTCATACCAAGGTCTCCCTTGGATTTTTTCTTTGGTAAAGATACCATGGTTGATGGACACAGTGATGTGGACAAGGCAACTAGGTTCATTGAACAGATCCAGGAGATCCATTAGGTTGTACAGGAATAGCTGGAAAAGAGCCAGGCCAAGTACAAGGCTAGGCATGATAAGCATTGGATGGAGCATAGTTTTCAAGTTGGAGACCAAGTCTGGCTGTATATCAGCAAGGACAGGATCCAAGGTGAAGGTAAGAAGCTAAAACCTATTAGGTATGGACCCTTTAAGATACTTGAGAGGATCAGTGAGAACGCTTTTTGCCTTGATCTAACAGCTTACATGCACATCTACTCAGTCGTGAATGCAGATTGTTTGAGGTTGTTTGAACCTTCAATGTTTGAGGACCCTAAAGAGCAAAGTCAATTACCTTGTGTTGATGACTTGCTACCTGAATACCTAAATGAGTTGTAGGAAGACAGAGTGCTAGATAGAAAGGTAAGGATGATGCGCAGTGGACAAGTAGAATATCTCAGGATTGGGCTTAAATGTTCAAAATCAAGTAGTGCGAAGTGGATTGACGTTGGAAAAGTGAGACAGCAGTTTCCTCACTTAGTCGATGCTTGAAGAAAACCAACTTCTGGTGGTCCAAAAGCTTTTCAGTTGGGAGGTCGTGATCCGAATCGGATCCATAAATGACTGTCATAGAACCGTGACTGAAACAGGTCAAACAAATCCTTCAAGAATCCAAACCACAGTCGAAAGCACCCTGAACCAGTGGCCATGGTAGCTGGCATGGAACGACAAGGACCTCGGTCAAAGCGTGCTGACCGAGGCCCATGGAGACTACACAGGAGGTCAGAATAGCCCTTGGGAGCCTCAGATCAGGAAAAGGAGCTCGTTTTCGATGTGCGTTAGCGCTTAGTGCTAACGCGCATTGCTAGGCAAACATGGCCGAAATGGTAGAGCTTAAGCGCTTGGTCATGTTGGGAGCAAGGGGACCGTGGGTGGAAAAAGGTAAAAAGTGCCAACGTATAATGGTGGGACTCACGGCCAGAAACCAAAGGTTTGATCAGGACGCCCTTGAATGGTATGCAATTTTGGAGAAAGTGGAGCAATCACAATCAGCGATCAATGCATGGCAGTGGAGGAGAGAGAAAAACCGCCGCGATCGCACGTTATCAGTTAAGCAAGTCAACTGTGTTCGATGTACGAATACGTTGGATCTAGAGGAGACCAGATCAGACGACTGAGATTACGCCTGATAGACAGAGTGGAATTTACAGGGTATTAAGCCATGATTTAAGAGGAGTTGGAATCCGTTGACCGCCACGGTGGAGAAAGAAATGAATCAACGAGCAGGCTGGCGCAGTTCCAATGGAGACACGTGGCTACTTCCTGAGCATTATGTTGACACCGAATAGGGAATTCCAAGCACACAAGCGATAGGCGAATCGATGCAGGAATGAGAGGAAATGAATAGACACAGAGGTTGAATGGGTAAAGTCATGCGCTGAGACAATGAACGGGAGATCAGAAGGGAGATTTAGATCGAAGAGTCCAACCGACCAAGAGAGATAGTGAATAGTGAACCCTGAGGAGGACTAAGCACAGAGAGCAGTAAAGCCCAACAGAGGAGACAGAGGGCCGAGCTGACCACAGGCAACATCAACCACCAAAGAGCTTGAAGAATCAAGCCTTCCCATAGAGGAATCTGTCTAGATTGAGCTTCAGAGTTGGCTCTTTCCACTGTAGACTGAGAGTCACAAAGCTGGTAGGAAGAATAAGAGTCTGTGTACTCCAAATGGCTTGGGGAATCCAAGAACCACCCTACCAAGCAAAATCTTCCTAAGGAGAACTCATATTGAGTCCTTGCATTTGTAATTCTTTGCTTAAAGACACAATAAAACAAGGCCACCACTGAAGCTGGACCGTAGATGTAGCCCTGGAGAATAGGGTGAACTCCTTATTAAAACCTTTTTGTGTCTTTGTGTTGCTTACTGTATTTCTTTGCTGTCTTTCCATGTAAAATGTTTGTGTATTGGCAATCTGATCGATTCGTTGTTTCAATTACACAGAACACACACTAGCACATGAGTCTGTAATACATTTGTTTGATAAATCTTCAACTGAGGTCACTGATAGGGTGATTATTAGATCACCTTACTCAACTTGACTGAGTTGACAATGGTTAACCCAAAAACAACCGACTAGAGTATGTGACACTAGTTAGCATGCAAGCATTGTATTTTCATCAAGTTTCACTTCAAACAATACATATTTTCCATTACCATATCATGGACTGAAGATAACAAGTTCTTCATATAGAGGGAGGATGACAGATAACCAAGTATTGATAACTACACAAGTCAGCTTGTACTTTTCCTTTCTCGATTCAAGAATCACACACAGTTCATGCGAATCTAACCTACGAATGTGAAAAAGAAAAAGAACTAGAAAACAAAGAAAAAATCAGAAGTAAATGTGTAAGAGGAGAAAGTAAGAAAACAAGTAGGCAAGTGAGAAAACATGAAAAGAGAGTAAACAAACATGCATGAAAACAAACAAACCAAAAGAAAATATTACTCCTACTCCTAAGCTAACGATGCTTGGGTCTACTCACGTGAAGTGATATTTCCAATGAAGCCATTGGCGCATTGGTCGACCCATGTTGGTGAAGACATGGTTCACAAACAACACAGTTGCACAAACCAATGAACAAGAAAGATATAACAATGAAGATAGACAGACTCCGAGTTTATATGCATTGACAGAACATAAGTGAGTACAAGTGCATGGCATGTAATTCACAAACTTATGATGATAATATGTGACACTACGTATAAATGTTAAGTGTATGCATTCTCTTGACCATGACATGCAAGAAAATGTGAGAAAGGTAGACCACTTATGTTGCACAAGTGTGCTTCCTGTGTAAGATTCCTCCACTGCATGAGCAATGGGATCATGTAGCTCGAGTGGAGGAAGCGAAATCTGTGTGTTTGGTTGATCTTCAATGCAAAGCAGAGAGTGATGAGGAGCCTTGTGTGTTTCAACAATTTCCTAATTGGAAGTGAAACCAACCTCAGGACAACGAGTACCTAAAATAACCATCAACTCGAGCTGAAGTCCCTCAAAAGACTGCGTGGTCTCGACTTTATGGACAGATAGATCATTGTAGACCAGTGTCTTAGATAGATTCACAACGATTGAATGAACATCATGATCAGATAAAGAAGTCAAGAGATCACAACAACCAAGATCAGAAAATTCAAGATGTTTTTCAGCATCCTCATGATTTGATGAATCACATAGAGGGGTAGATGAGAAGCAAGGATGTCCACCCTCTACGTTTCTGGAAAAAGCAAATGAAAAATCAAGTGTATTTTCAATGAGTGATTTTTCCTCTCCATTTCTAAATGATGGGCTAGCATACGGTGTGTCCTATGAATGATTAACAATAGGTGCATCCAAGGAGGAAGATACACATGAAAAGTCAGGGATGGCAAGGTCATCAAGGATGTCAGGAAAAAAAGGAGGTACGAATAGATAAGGATGGCCCTCTATTGCCAGTGGACGTTCAAGCTCCCAGTCATACTCTTCAAGAATGACAACACATGTTGGTTGTGAAACACCGACTCCATTAATGGATTGTCAATGGCTTGATCCTCATTCACAACAAGTGTAGAGTTCGGAATGGAAGAACACAAGCAAATGTCATCTGGAGTATCATCTGAGTACGAAGATAGAGGTTGAGGTACAAAATGCATGTGATAACCCAATGGATTCACAACCAAGCTTGCGTGAAAATCAAAAGGAGTGATGTCGGGAGGATGTGACAGTTGAACAAATGTGTGTGCATGCTCTACCGTATCACTCTGTAATGGTGAGCGGTTTGATGAGTGGATGAGGGACAGTCACTTGTGAAAGTGGCTATGTCCATCCATGATTATGCAACTCTATCACCGAGGCATGCTGAGTGGGGCTTGAGCTCGAACTTCTTCTTGGGATTGAATGATTTGTTAAGACAATATTCAAATCTATCCCAAAGATATGGAAATTTCATTTGACTTTTTGGAGCTTGAAATCGAAATACATGAAAGCATTCCCAAAATTCCATAAACAATTCATGTGGGGCTTTCCATTATTGTAACAGTTTTTGGTCAAGACGTTCTAGATTAAAATGATGGAAAGTAGATTCAATGAGATCACAGAACTGCTCAACTCAGTGCACACTACCAGGAGGCAGACTATAGCACCACCATTGTGGGGACTCATGAAGTGTATATGGTAACAACAGACTGACCTCTTCTTCATATAACTCATCTACATTATCAAGGAATGCATAGAAGTCTTACAAGTACTTAGGCTAGGCTACGTTGCCTTCACCATCATACATGAATTTAGACAAGAGATCAAAAAACACCCTCATGATGTTGAGATATTTGGCATGCAAAATACATCGTGGAGGGATGAGTGTAATAGAATCCATGAAAGGTGTGAAAAGGTTCAAAATAGGATGAGAGGACGTAGCTTGTCATATGGACCTTTTTCTAGTGCCAAAATGTTGATGGTGATGGACCCTCCAACTTGTTAGCGAATCTCCCTAATAGGAAGTCCCAACTACAGCTCAGACCATTTGGTGTAGGAGTCCTAGTAGTGGGGCATATGGTATCGCCTTGACTGCATTCGCGCGTAGAGGAAAGTAAAATGTCCCTATTGATAGAAAGTGTGTGACATATGCAGCAAATCAAGGAAGGTGCTTGAACAGTTCTAACACATGAAGGGTGATGTGAGTGCGCCCCTTGGAAACCTCTCAAAGCACAGAGTTAAGAAGGGGACACATGAGCAAATATGCGTCACAAACTGGAAGGCAAGTAAGCTAGCAATCCAAAGTGATCATTAAACCAACACCACATTTCAATAAGATTCATACATAAATATACAGAGAGAATCTATACACACACACATAAGAAAACATATACATATATCATTTAGAGTAAATAAGATAGATTAAATACAATACAACATATGCATGAAATGCTCTGGCTTTGTTATATTAAGAAGTGAAAGTTCGAGCCATACAATACCACCATGAGTCATGACCACCACTAATTCCAACAATGGAATGTTACTCTCAATTCCTTCTACTTCTCCAAAGAGATATACTAGATCTGCACAGTCGAGAAGCCAAGGCTCGTTAGAATACTCTCCAAGCTTTCTCCAAGATACTCCTATTGAAATCTTGGATGACCAAAATCCTCTACAATGAGTTATCAGGTACTATATATAGCAAAGTGTGGGGTGACTCTTGACATCCCCCTTGTGAATTTTCACCTACCCTCATGACTCTTCAACTACTCTATGACTCTTATATTCAACTATCGACACTTGGACTTCCTTTTTACAAGATGTTACATACAATCTACACTTGTACCCATGTGAGACAAAATAAGATTGAGAAAGCCATGAAAGCTATCACTAAAACTCAAACAGTTGTGGTGAGACCAACTCTCTGACATCCTTGTGATGATCATCGGTGGTTAACTGATGCCAAGCATGGTCATCCGTGATGGTGTCTGTGTGCTCAATAGTGACATCCTGTTGAAAGCGAAATCTTGCCTTCGTTGCATCCGAGTATACTAATATAGCTCATCTGTCCAACCCATATGATAGCATGTGCACCATTGTCTTGAGTGCAGCTAGACCAATAAGATAATGATGCTTTGTGTCTATTCTAATATCCAAGTGTGTGTTGGTGACCATGCGCATCAACTTATCAAAATACATGTTTAGCTCCAGTCAGACTTGCTTCTTGTCTTCACCTCAGTGAGCGTGCCAAATGGGTGGATCGCATGCGTGCAAATGATGACTTCCATGCTTCTGAATACCCTTTCATGTGATTGATAACACTGCTCACCCTATTTGCTCCCTGTTGTATGTTGAATGGATCTATAACCTATATGGGCACAGTTTCATTAGCTTATGCATGTTGTGGCTCTTGCTATACCTGTTCCTACTACAAATCCTTCTCTCATCTGTGAAGCTCCTATTCTTCCTTTGTCTGATCCTCTCGTCACATCGTTGCCTCATTACCTCAATCTCCAAAGTTGCTTTCATCACAAGTGGATCTTCTTGAACTTGCCACTTTGCTCCATCTCTACACTCTCAACAACCTTCCTCTTACATGTGTTGCATACAAGTGTGATACCTTCTGTTGCTACTGATGCTAGTTCTCAGTATGATGCTGCTACCATTTCATCTTGATATTATTGTCCATGAAAACCTTGATTTCTTCATAAATGGTCAAGTTCATAAACACTTGATCGACTGCATCCCCTGTTGTGCTCTGAATAGTGTCATCGACTCTGCTCTCCTGGAAGCCATTGTACCATTGTTTCTAAGAGGAGGATGAACACCTGTGATACCTAGAGACATAGAAACACTCATGACAAGCAATATTTCGAGCAAAAATAAAAATAACTGAAGGATTGACATGCGACATACCTGTGTGACTGTCTTTGAAGATTGCAAAATTTTCACTGGGAGGCTTGGAGACTAACTGCCAAAACTATGCATGGCAGTATCTGGGCTGTCAAGAGACTGACTAACTACTGGAACTATTCAATGCACAGTCTAGCCTGGCCTGCTGAGGACTAAAACTGTGCAATGCACAATTTCAGTTAGTAGTGATATGCACACTAGAAAACTACATTGCGTAGTTTTTGGAATTAGCATGGCACTGCCTCCCAGAATTGTGCAATGCAAGCCTAGAGGTCAATGCTGGGCCAGACTTGCACAAATTCTAGAGGGAAGGCAAAGCCTTCACTTCCATAAATTCACAATGTTAGTCGGGCAAGGCAAGGTCTAGGCTAAGGTAGCCCAGACCCGCCGATGGGTGACTGAAAACATGAGAAGTATGAATGCATGGTGATACTAACTATAAATAAGAGTGAATGATCATGCATGCAAACAATAAGTGGAGGATTCTAAAAACAGGAAAACATGCATGCATGTGAAGCGAGTAGCCACAATGGCGATTATCGGTGCAAAAACAATGTCATGCATGCAACAATAGTGAGATGTGAACAAAAATTGAAATGGTACTTCTACAAGACAACATATATCGAAATGATAGCAAGAACTCACTAAAATCAAGAAGACAACACTCACACAAGCCAAAGAAAAAAAGTGACAAGTACGCAGTGCAAGACATGCATAGTGAGCTTACCTCTAAATAACTAAGATGAATGTGACGACGACTCCTAGATGTGATGTGGGATGTCAAAGTTGCAATATCAATGTGAGGAATGACCTCTGCAACATCTGGTTCATAAGTTTTGATAAAATCTAGGTTATGATGTGCATGCCACGAATCTAGGAAAAACAACACTTAACGGGATGTTTCTAAAATGAGCATTGCATGTAACCTCCAATTGCTAAAAATAGATCCCTAAATCAAAGGATGCCTTTGCATGTTACCTTGGGAAAAGCAGTCCATTCATGCATATCATTTTTTCTCAGCCCCAGGGGCAACTAGTCAACCTGAAGGCACATGCATCAGTCTATGAGTTTGAGATGAAAATTTGTGTAGCTCCTGGGCTGAGCTAGGCTAGTTGTCCCAGAGGGATTATGCAATTTCTGGTGTCAGTAATTGACTGCCTCCCAAAATTGCACATTTTCTGGGTTGAGTAGTAGTGTTGGGTAAGATTCCACAGTTTTCTAGAGGAAGACTTCCTCACTGATTAGGCAATTATTGAGCCCAGTAGGCTACCAAGCTAATTTGCACAATTTCTATAGGGAAGGATGGTTACCCTCTAGAATCGTGAAATTTTCTAAGGGAAGCCTGATAGACTGATTTGTGCAATTCTTGAGCTCAACAGGTTGGCCAACTAATTTGTACAATTTCTAGAGGGAAGGCTAGTTCCCCTCTCGAATTGCGCAATTTTCTAGGGGATCTGCTTGGCTAGCACATGGTATAAGTTCAGAAAGACAACGTATGAGGGGAGTGAAGAAAACTGACATGCATAGGCTGAAAAGACACTAAGAAATAGGTGAAGCCTATATCCTTGATGGTGCGAGACATGCTGCTGAGATTGGTTGGTAGGGAGGCTTCAAAATGAAGCTAAGACAAAATTTTGGAGGGTATTTGTAGCCACTACAACAGATTCCCAATCGTCCATGTGCAAAAAGTTAGTAATTCTTCATCTGTAGGATAAAAATTTTCATAAATATTTCCTCCATGACTATGGGGACCTATTCCATGGCTAACCAAATTAATATGGATGGAAAATAGAGGATCTTACCAAAACATTGATACTCCTAAAAATTAGCTTATACCATGTTGGAAAAATATTTTTCCCAGTTATATTATTTTCCTGTCTTTGTAATTTAGCTAATAGATTCCAGCATGTTTATTTTGACGTTGAACACTTTCCCAGTTGGAATAATAGAATGACAGATAATAATACATGCCCATTTTACCTCAGGATCTAAGTGTTGTCTAATAATTATACTTTTTAAATTCTTAGCCATCGTGCCTCTTGTGAAATATCTAATCTAGGTTGTCAAGTTGACTATATTTGCTACCTTATCCTTGGTATGTGACAACTTGGAGATGTTATAGATGGCTTTTGGTGTGATATGGGTTGTGTCTCTAGCCATAGAGTACCATCATTGTACCAAATGATTAAGAATTTCAAAACGTCTTCTTCTAGGCCTTGGAAATTTGTGACTAGGTAATCTCAAATGCCAACTTGGTGCAACATTTGGACATTTGTAGTTTATTTCTTATTTACCACTCCCTAATGCTTGAATTATTCAAAAAAAAAATCCCATGATAGATCATCTATTTTTTCTTTTTTAGTATTATGGAGAAGAAGCTCCATCTTTCTTGTGGTAGCCTAGTTGAACCAAATTTTACTTCTCGACTCCATGGTGATCTCCTCATCTTGGAAGTGGACTCTATTCTTCACAATTTTAAAACCCTCCTGAAATTATTGTCCTCTAAGACACTCAGACAACTCTATGTCAGAAATCGCTGGGCTGGGAAGGTTTGGGAGCTTTGTTAATTGAAACACAATGCTTGTTTTGGAGTAATTAGAGGTAAAACTAGTCACTCTCTTGATTTTATAGCCAAGGAATTAAATCTGTCGTGAAGTTTATCTACGATCTACCTTAAATTGTCTCATATCTTTAATAAAATTCAATCTTTCCATACCTCTTGGAATATGCAATGTGTGCGAGCACATGTCGTTTCATGATTTGGTTTGTGATTCATTGTTTGGAAACACCAAATCATTAAAATATTTAAAATGCGATGTGATGTTGATGTCAATTATAATATTGTGGTTGGAGGTAGCCATTAGGTTGGATTGATTTATGACTTATGTTTAGCCTTCTCTCCTCCTTGTCAAGTTGGTCTCTTTCTTAAATTGATCCTTGAATCTGATTCATTAGGCTTTCCTTCTTCCATAATGATGTTAGCATGGACTTATATTTTTCTATGATTGATTATTTAGAAACTTTCTTATGCATTTCCCTCGATCCATTTCTTTACAAAACTTGTTCATATGAATGAGACTCTTCTTTATTAATAGTATTCATTTGCTAACATGGTTATTATTCTATGAAATTTGTAAGTATTATTGATAATCCCATTTCTATTACTTCTAATAATGAAAATTGAACTTAAACAAGAATATAATACATTAGGTGGTTATCTCATAGCCACAATGTGGTTTTCAAACTAACCCATGATCTTGGTGCCTTAGATCAGTTTCAACCTGTCGCCTGATGATAGTGTTGGGTGATATACATTTTGAGATGGGAACCATTTATGACTATTTTGAATATGTGCCCTTGAAATTTTTTACTATGAACAAATCTAGAAGAATGTATATCATCGACCACAAAGGGGCCAAACCATGCAATTCATAGTTTTCTTGGCTTCCCCTTCACTCAATTGTGGTATAATATGCCAAGTCTCCTAGTTTTAACTTATGTGTTTGCAAGATCTTGTCATGCCATTCTTTTTATTGATTGTTTCTTACTTCTTATTGGTGTAATGTGTGGAGCAAGTCCTCCTTTAAACATTGTTATTGATGGAGTCATTATTTCTCATATGTTCTATCATCACATTTTAAAACAGTCAATACATTCAAAATAATTGTTCTATAATGAAGTGGTACAAGTGTTTCTTGTCCATAGTCCCATTTGAAAAATGTGTGTTCAGTCAATTGTTTATACACCATTCTATATGGCCACAAAATTGTTGGCATTTTGTCATCCTAGTCATCCTTGTCTAAGTTGCATATTTTAGTGAGTACTTTGTGCAATGTTTTGTTAAATGATTCTATTGTGTCATTTTCATGTAGGTGGTAAGGTATAGTTTTTATGTTCTCAATCATATTTTTCAGTAACATTATTTGCATTATAACATTAATAAAGTGCACCCTTATCATTTATTAACGTTGGCGAAAAGCCAAATATCATTACTATGTTTTCTTAAATGAATCTAGACACTACTTCCCTTGTATAAGATTTGATTGGCTTTGATTCTTCCCATCTTTTTCAGTAATGCACTATTGTTATAAAATATTTTTCATCCATTTGTCTAGGTATTTTGGGTAATTGGCTGATAAAGTCAATCGCCCAGATATCAAAATGCATTAAAGAAATTTTCAGGGCTAAAATGGGCCTCCTACAAAATATTAGAAAATAATAGTGGAAATAATAAAATAATATTAGATTACATTATCAAATTTTAGAGAGAAAAAGGAAAAAACTACTTTTTGAACACGTTTTTTCAACTTATCTCCCCAGGCTTTAACTCATGTTTTGAGCAGGAGCACTCATTGGATGTGGAATTTAATTCCTCATTGAAGGAGTACTCATGTTGCATACATTTGATGGACCCCGCTACACAAAAAAATGAGAAATACATGAAAAATCTTGATTGCAATGACGTTTGTCATGTATCTCTCATATTTTGTGTAGCAAGGTCCATCTAAAGTAGGCAACATGGGTATTGCTTGGATGAGGAATTAAATTCCATATCCAATGAGTCCTCCCATTCAAAATTTGAAAAAAAAATAGGGAGATAATTTGAAAATATGAGTTGTTTATTTATTTATTTTTTTATTATTTTTTTTTAGTACAAAAATGGTGAATCATCCCCCATGGTTGACATCATCACCTTGAATCCTATTGGTTCTTATAAAGTTGATTTGGGATGTACCTTTTTGTTTTGAGGCCCATTTTAGTCCTAAACAATTCTCTAATGTGGAGTCGGGTTTATTGAGTGGAGCGACATATGAATCCTTGTAAATGAACGACCTATTCTTTAGCATAAATTGCATTTATGGACTTGTAGTGATAGTGATGAGCCCATTATTGCAACAAGAATGCTGCAACTCCCAATGCTAGCAACTTTAGTTATCAACCTAGGGTTTGTACAAACTTAAGAGGTATCAAAACTATATGTGCAACATACAATGTGCCCTTCTTTTGTTTATTTGATTTAATGGAGTGATTGTCATGAAATCAAAGCCTAAACTAATTGCAAAAATGGAATTGTTACTCTATTTGCCATAAATGGAAGTGTTACTTGCTCTACTTGTAAATGGAAACTAATCAATTCAAGAAAATAAAAAGGTTAATCTAACATCTAGCTAGGTCATACTTGCCTCTAAATCAGTAACCTACTTGCATCATACTTGTGATAAAGAAACTAAGTATACTATGTTTTTGCAATGAATAAAAGGAAGGGTTGGAGAGGCTTAGGAGCCTCCCCTAATGATAAAATCATATCTGGTGGTCATTATTCATCTAGACTAACTCCTATTTTTAGTGGGGATCAAAATTGAAGAAGGAAAGTGGTGTTACTCCTTTTCTATAGGAAGGGATATATTTGCTACAGGAGAAGACAAAATTACTAGAGGAGGAGATAACTCACCGAATGAAAAAGAACGTCAAATGAAAGTGGGATGGGAATTTTTTTTATTGAGCAGGATGTCTTAGGTCTCCATTACAAATGGAATCACTCCAAAATTCCCTTATCCGCACATGTTAAAAAATAACATAAAATTACTAGCCTAAAATCTAAAAATTCTATAACTAGTGGACTAGTTAACCTATCAAATTCATAATCTAATCAAGTGAAAATGAAATGGGGTGAATTAGGTTATTAACTTGAATGTTTTTATGATCTAATTAAAGAGGAATAAACTCAACTGAAGCTCATTAACATGTTCTAAAAAATAGCATACAATTACTACTATTTGCTACAATGGACTTCTAAAAGTTTGAAATTTGTGAATAAGTAAACTAATCCAAGCAGCTCAATGATTACTATGACCTTCCAATGTTTTTCCAAGGATGAAATAATTCTTCTGACTATATAAATAACCTACAAAAGAACTCATGTAAACCATTTAACGCAATCCTACAATAAAAAATCATCAATATTAAATGCGGAAATAGGAAAAACAAGAACACGAGATGCATGTGAATAAGAAGTTAAAAGAGGAAAGGAAAATTGTACAAAATGGATTTGAGGCTGCTGGGATGGCCAAGCCAAATCATACTCATATTTCTATGAGGGATACCAAACTTTTGAAGCTAAAAATAGTACCATACTTCATTATTTGAATCAATTCAAGTACATCCCTGCTAGAAATGAAAGTGGAGCTTCAAAAATACAAGTTTTCTCCACAAGAAGACTATGAAATACATGCCCCTAGAGGAAAATTCAAATTGGCCCTTATACACGATGATAAGGAAGCATTCTCCCTGAAAGGAGGAAGCTTTACCCTGCAAAATCCCTCAAATAGTGGATCTAGTTCCATACACTAGGAATTTGTATTAAATGATAGGGAACACATTCCTAGATTTTCTAATTCACTGGATCTCCAAAATTTCTGTAATAAATTCATAATATCCTATTGATTTATTATCTAATATCGATCCTCCTGTAGTTGGGAGAAAGTACCTATATTACCTCCTCCTCCAAATATTCATAATCTGCCTCATATTCTCACAATATTCTTGAAAAATAAATAATATTACGCACAAAATACGAAATCATCTCTAAACCTTCCTAAAAACATATTGAAGCAAAAACAAATTATTATGTGTAGAAGGAGAGGTTTAATATAGCCATCAAGTTCCCATGAAATGTTATATGGTCCTCAAATTGTGTCTACTTTAGAGGCCCATCATACCCCTCTACCAAAATTGTTTCTCATCCTCTAAGCAACCTATCCATCTACCCTACTTTTATTTTCTTATGGCTCAGATGAATTTCATGATGTTCCATACTGATGTGGATGTAACTACCCTTGTTGGATAAGATTTAGGTTTATCTCAATTTCCGATCATTCCTTTGACTCTCCCTCTAGGTTTTAGTATTTCAGAGGTATCTATTGAATTTTACCAATGTGAAACAAGGAGTTTCTTTTTTCTACTATACGAGTGAATCTGAGTGTTTATGGAAACAAAGGTAGAGTTAATGCTATTTTTATGATGTTGAGGAGAAGGTAGAATTCAACATGCAACCCAAGACACTTTATCCTTAATGACACAATTTCACTGACCTTTATTATTGAGATTTAAATATGTGGAAGCTACAAAGTATTCTTTTGATAATTGAGAGGGATTTAAGGGTTTTCATGCCTAGTGTTGGTGGAAAATTTTTGCACTTACCCTTTCCCTCATGATTCATTCCTCCTTAGGGTTTGAGGGAAATTTCATTCTCTAACAAGCTTGCTGTAGAAACCTATGACTTTCCTATAGCACTCTTTACAACCTTGTAGGTGCCAATGCAGTGGAGGTTGTTGTAGGAGAAGAAGTTTTTGACAATCTTGTTTCAAGATTGAAGAAATAAAAAAGTACAACATGCACCCTTGCCCTATTCAACACACCATATTCTGAAGAAGATTCTTAATCGATCCAACTTTTTTCTCTTACTAGAATCCAAATTGTAAATTTGCAAAGTAATTTTTCTTGATGATTGACATGCTTTTGGAATCCTTATGCCAAACGTTGGAGAGAAGGATATTTTTATTAAGTTTCCCTTGAATATAGCATTGTTTTTGAAGGCTTTAGTGGTTGTTCTGGGTGAAATTTTCCTTCCTATGGGAACCTGTTAGCTTCCTCTAGAAAAAAATTTCTTCCTATAGCAGTGATGTTCCTTCCTATAGTAAATTTGTTCTTCCTATCACATTTCTTTCTTCTCCTATAAAAACCGACCGAAATCCTATAGCATCTAGTCCTTGAATGCCAAGAGGTTGTGGGTCCACCTTTTTATTCCTTTATTTTATTTTTTATTGATTTTTTCATTATTTTCTCTTTTTTTTTCTTTTTTTCATTACATGCAAAATGAACTCAAAGTTCTTTGGGTTAACTAAGTTAGCTCCCAACTACTTCTTGAAATCCATGATAAAATCCTACTTAAGTCTTTTTTTCAATTTGTCTCATTTATTTCCCACATGTGTGGTTCTCCTTTGGATAAAAGTTAAGTGACTTGCTAGATAAGACCAAGGCTTCCTGCTATTAATTTTGGTTATAAAATACCTTTCTTTCTCACACTTTTAATGTTTTCTTAAGTTATCATAGGTTCGATGGGTGAGGTTAGAGAGTTGCATACCTGTTTCTTACCATGAGGGTCTTTCTTTTGTATAGGATGGTGTTGTAGTTGTGGAGGTTGCCTTTGATGATCTTGAAGTTGCATGTGATAATTTGTTCGAGGTCCTCTAGTTTTTCTTGTTGCTGTTATTTCTATGCTCTTGATGTGAGTGTTGTAGCTGATCATATGTAATTTATAAACAAGGGTAATGTTTTTGTGAATTTATTTTGTAATTCCTTGAGAAGTATATGTATTTTTTTAATGCTCTCTTGTCCGTTGATGCTTGATGATGTAGGTATTTTTCTTTCATGCAGGTGATATTGGAATTAGCCACTATTGTTTTGTTTAGTGGTCAAGAATTTTGTAGCAACTAATAAATAGGACTTGTAGATGCTCAAGGATCAAGGTTGTATATTTAGATTCCCATTGTGAATGATTTCCAATTCTAGGGTTTTGTTTTCCTTGATGTCTGCATGTTACTCCAATAAAATGGTAGTTGATCTACTAACTGTTTGAGTTGATAGATGACCTTACATCTACTATTGCGGATGGTGTAACCTTTATAAGCTTCAGGAATGACCTCATGATGCCTCAAGGTTGTTGGATCCTCTATTGTGGAGCTGTAAAAAAATATTGTCCAAGATCTTGTTGGAAGTATGCCATCTCTGGAAGGATTGATCTGCTTCATGTAGAAGTCACTTAGTTCCCCCTAAAGACCTCATATTTCATTCATGGATTAGGAAAAATCATAGGTGGTATAGGTATAGGATTAGAATCATTAGAGGGTGGCTAAGGTGGTGAAAAAGGTGAAGGCACAGTCCTTTCTATGTGTTTTTTTTAAGAATCGAAGAAGTGGAATTTTGAGGCAAATTTAGTTGAATTGAGTGGACGTGTGATGAATGAAATTTTTGTGGGCCTCTCCCAAAATTTTCCAAAATAATACTTTACTTTTTGGCCTCTTTATCCAATAATATCTACCTCATTTAGCACTTCTAGTTGTTGATGTAGCATTTCAGGCTCCTCTTGTAGCATTTTAGGACAATCACTTGTAGTAGAATTATTTTATCCACATCTCTCAAACGGTTGACTCAATTGACCAGAAAATTTTTAAACATGTTTCCATCATCCTTATGCACCTCCCCACAAAAAATCGTTGCCAATGGATGCACGAATATCAAGAAAATTTAAAAATGGTTGTAGGTGATAGAAGCTAATTTCTTGCAAAGTCTGCATTGGAATTTGCTGAAATTTCTTCATCATGTTACCATCATCCATATACATATCTCCATGAAACATCTTGACCAATGGATGCATTGTTTTCAATATATAATAACAATAATTTTTTGTTTTGTGTATTTTGGTCTGTTGTAGCAAAACAAAGCCCTCGTGTAGCATTTTAGGACAACAAGGAAAATGCATAAGAAGGGCTTGGGAATGATGGATCTATGTTGGAAATTGATGAGGGTGATGGATTGAAATGGCCTTGGTACTATTGGAGCATCTCAGAAATGGAGGAGAAAGCCCAAGTTTGACTTTCTTTGAATAGGCTTTTGATCCACTTTTCTTTTGGTAGCTAACTTGTTTTTGTTGCTTGCATAGGTTGGGGAGAAATTATATCCATCAGAGAGAGATACAGGGAGAAAATCATTTTTTTCATTTTTTTAATTTTTTCTTTTTTAGGCCTACTAGCTACCACAATGAGGTTTTCAACTAGTAGGTTTTCCTAGGTGCTTCAAAGGAGGTTTTCACTTGAGATTTTATTTTTTCCTCGATTTTTTTTTTTTTTTAATTTTTTTTTTCTATCCTACTCTACCTGGAAAAGAAAATTATTTGAAGTATATGAACACTTCCAATGGAGCCATGCATACATCAATATGACAAATAAAATCATGTGTAGCTCAAAATATATGGTTTGACATGTACTTGAATATGAAAGATCTACTTTGACTTTGATGATATCAAACACAGTTGAAGAAGAGAGTGATGCTCCATCTTGTTGATTTTTTTCGAACCAAACCTCAATATAGATTTGATGCCCTTGGTTCTCTTACTCATATTCATCATTATTCATGTCTTCTTCTACCATGACATTCAAATCTTCCTCTTTTTTGTAGATTATTCTCTTGAACACATGGATGATCTAATGGTAAACATAAGGGAACTTTCTCAATCTCTGATTCTGATGTCTTCTTTTCATCAAGTGCAACCCATGATTCTTTGAACTTATCATTTGAACATTCTTTTTCTGAATGTTTTCCTTCAATGACTTCAAGAGAATCTCTTTTTTTCAATTATCTTCCTGAGCTAAGATGAATACCATCTAGATCAAGAAGATATGTTTGGAAGTGTTGTACCTCAACATTATAAGTGGGTTGAGCTACTTCCTTGTGTGGGTTTGGAAATGGTGTTATAGGTAGTTGAGTGCGAGTGGATATTTGCAATGGATGTGTTCGGGGTTGTGGTTTTGGTGGAGGTGGATGGTATGGATAACTTCAAGTTATATATGAAGGATATTGTGGAAAATATTGAGGATATTTTTTATTTCTCCCATAAGTTTCTTTCCAACCTTAATGCAAAGATTGGTTTTGCGGTTCAGATGACCAAGTTTGCCAAGGAAAAGGTGTGTTCCAATTACTTTGATATGGGTGTGCATAACCTTAAAATTATGAATTAGGTTCTTACATCATACTAGGTTGACTGGGCTCTCATGGTCCTCTTGGAGATACATAACATAGTTGCTTTGGTCACTGACTTGCTCCATTTTCATCTTGGTAAAATTCCTTAAACCTTGGTAACGATGGGAAATATTTAACAACATGTGATTCTACATGGACAACAGAAATATCAACATATTCTTTTTCTTTATCTTGTATTGTTAACATCTCTTCTTGTTCACTTAGATTGCTAGGAATATATATGTTAAAGTCATCGAACAAATTTCCATGTTTAGCTTGACTTATCGATCTTGATTCTAATTTACATACTCTTTCCCCTCCTCTTTATGTATGTTTGCATGTTTCATAAATTTCTTCAAATGATAACTGGTATACATCACCTTTACTCATGATATGAAGGAGATCAATCCACTCATCCCTAATTGTTCTAAGTAAGAGGGTTTTTAGTGTGTCATATCTCAAATGAAATAATTTTATTTTATATCCTCAAGGCTGTCATTTTATTTTTGATTCATTCTAAATATTTCTTCTTTAATATCACGATCTTTATATTTTTCTAGATTTTCATAGCATTCCATGATCTTATTGCATTAGTCCCTAAACTCAAAAACTATTTAAGAGCTCCATCCTTCAATGTTTCTGAAAACAGTCTCAATTATTGATTGTTTTATAAGTAACCATGAGATCTACAAAGGATTTCAAATTCAAAGAGACAGGTTTCCATATCCTCTAACCTCATACCATGGAAGTTGGGAAGGAAATATGCAGGGATGTTCTTCATATGAACACTAACATCAATACCTTGAATGGGAAATCCAAGATGATATTCTTCATTGTTATCATCTCCATCCATTATTCTATTTTCTCTACCATCTATTCTTCTTCTACCAGAAAAGGTGGATGGTGATGTGGTTCTTACTACACCATGTGACCAAATGAGGGTGTTTGTGTTGAGGAAGTATTTTTAATTTTTTTTGAATAAGAACCCTAATGCACTGCAATTTCCTTCTTTCAAAATGAAATGTGCCTAATGAATTTTTTTTCTTGCAAAAAGAAAAAGAAATGAATCAACTATGGTAGAAAACAATGCATACTTTGAAACTTCCCAGAAAATGGCACCAAAAATTGATGAGCCCCAATATTGCAACAAGAATACTGCAACTCTTAATGCTACCAACTTTAATTATCAGACTGGGGTTCCTAAAAATTTAAGAGGTATCAAAACTATATGTGCAACATACATTGTGTACTTCTTTTGTTGATCTGATTTAATGGAGTGAATGTTAGGAAATCAAAGCCTAAACTAATTGCAAAACTAGAATTGTTATGCTATTTGCAAGAAATGGAAGTTCTACTTTCTCAACTTGTAAATGCCAGCTAATCAATTCATGAAAGGAAAAAGGTTTAAAAGAAAGCTATTTTGCCTTGCATAATTCATCAAACTACCAATCATAATTGCATGTAACATCTACCTAGTTCACACTTGTTTGTGAATCAGTAACCTACTTGAATCATACTTGTTACAAAGAAACTAAGTCTACTTTTTTTTGCAATGAATAAAAGGAAGGGTTGGAGTGGCTTAGAATCTTCCCCTAATCAGAAAATGATAGTTGGGGATTATTATTCAGCTATACTAATTCATATTTGTAGTGGGGATCAAAACCAATGAATGAAAGTGGTGTTACAGGTTTGATACATGAAGGGACATATTTGCTATAGGAGAAGACATAATTTCTACAAGTGTAGATAATTCACCGAATGAACAAGTAAATCAAACGAAAATGGGATAGGAATTTTTTTATTGAGTAAGATGTCTTAGGTCTCCATTCCAAGTGGAATCACTCCAAAATACCCATGCTCACTCGTGGTAAAAAATAGCAGAAAATTGCTAGTCTAGAATTTGGAAATTTGAGAACTAGTGACCTAGTTAACCTATTAAATGCCTAACCTAATCAACTAAAATTAAATGGGGTAATTTGTTTTTATTAAATTGAATATTTTTAGGTTCTAATGCAATTGGAATAAACTCAAATGGATCTCATTAACATGTTCTAAAAAATGAAATCCCTATGCCCTTACAAAGTTGTTTAAAGGATAAAATCATGCTTGTGACTCTGTAAATAACTTACAAAAGAAATGACTTCAACCATTTAACCCAATCCTATAGAGAAAAACAAAAATCATCAATACTAAATGCAAAAATACAGAAAACAATGACAAGAGATGCATAGGAATAAGAAGTGAAAGAAGAAGGAAACATTGTACAAAAGGGCTCTGAGGCTCCTGGGATGGCCAGGCCCAAGGATACTCAATTACTATGAAATATACCAAGCTTTAGAAGCTAAACATGGAACCAAACTTCATTATTTGAATTGATCCAACTACATCCTTGATAGAAATGAAAGTGGAGATGCAAAAATACAAGTTTTCTCCACATGAAGACTAATAAATGCATGGATCTAAAGGAAAATTCGAATTGGTACTTATAAAAAATGATGAGGAAGCATTCTCCTTGAAAGGAGCAAGCTTTACCCTCCAAAACCCCTCAAATAATGGATCTAGTTCCCTACACTAGGAATCTACATTAAATGACAGGAAACACATTCCTCAATTTTATCAATCACTGGAGCTCCATAATTTGCGCAATAATTTGATAATATCCCATTAATTTATTATCTAATATTGATCCTCCTTTACTAGGGAGAAATTCTTGAGATTAGCTCCAAATATTCATAATCTTCCCAATAATATGCTTTAGAAATGCTTTCGATACGGTTCCTAGATACAACCTTTGGAATAGATTAGAAGAGCTAAAGGTTCCTCTAGAGCTGAGAGTTGTCGCTATAAGGTTATATGAGAATTTAATTTCCAAGATTAAGAGCAATGAGGGGTGGTCGAAAGATGTTAAGTGTAATATCGGAGTTAAGCAAGGTTGCCCCCTCTCCCTTACCCTATTTGGCATCTACATCGACAAGCTCGAAGGATATTTAGAGGGAGTAAGATGTGCTGGCATGATCTTAGTTGGGATTGTCATCATCCTTCTTCTCTATGTTGACGATATTGTTCTGCTAGCAAGGAGTCCATCTGATCTTGATAAGTAGCTCAGGCTTCTTAAGGATTTCAGCTCCACCATGGGTATGACTGTTAACACTGACAAAACAAAAGTTATGATTATCAAATCCAAGAAGGACACTTACGCTAATTTTATGTATGACAATAATAACTTGGAGGAAGTGTATTTTTACAAGTACCTAGGAATTGATATTCATCACAAGCTCAACTGGAACTATAGCATTGAGAAAAGGATTAATGGGGGTGGAAAGCTTATTTTGGTCTTGAAAATAATTGTAAAACAGAAAACCTCATAACATGGGATAAAAAGAAGTTCCTCTTTGAAACTTTAGTCACTCTTGTTATCTTATATGGGTGTCAGGTTTAGGGTTGTAGCATCTCTAGAGAATCCTGGAGAAAGATTGAGAAAATTCATAAGCATTTTATAACGTATAACCTGTAAATTAAAAGTAATACACCCTACCCTATTCTCCTTATTGAAGTAGGTCTTTCCCCTATCGAGATCCTAGCTATGATTAGGCTTCTGATGTACAAGCACAAGCTCAATAACATAGGCGATTATAGACTTCCTAAGATAGCTTTAAATTCCATCCAAAACCACCTAAGGCTCAAGTGGGGGTTGTATAAAGACACGAGAGCCTAGTTAAACTATTCAGAGATCAATGAGAATGATGCTTTGCAAAACATTATTAACATTAAGGATATTGTTACTTCTAAGTTCAAAGAAAAGATCTAGTGTGAGAAAGATTTAGCAACTAAAAGAAAATTAAGTTATTATAAGAAGGTCATCAACCCCACGCTAGATGATCAAAAGTATCTCTCTATTTTAAATAGCTCAAAGAAGAAAATCAATATAGCAAAGATTAGAACAAATTCTCATGAGCTCCATAGCGTAACAGGTCGTTGGGCAGTTCCTCAAACACCATGGATATAAAGGATCTGCCATCTATGTGAGAATAGGAACATCGAGGATGAAAACCACTTCCTCTTAGAGTGCCCCGTGTACAACCACATTAGATCACAATTTCATAATCTTTGTCACAATATTGTCCTTCCTTTCCTTTTACAAAGTCAAAATTATAGTGAGCTCAGGAGGCTTTTGTCCAAGCTTTTTGAGCATAGGAATAAAATCTTAAATCAAAATAAATAATTTGCTTCTTTAGGTCCGATAGACCAAAGTTTGGTCTTAGCAGACATTAACCATCATCGTTATCATCATCATCATCATCATCATCAATATTCTTCAGAAATAAATAATATTAGGAACATTGTACGAAATCATCTCTAATCCTTCTTACGAACTTATTTAATAAAAAAACATTATTAAGTGTAGAAGGAGAGGTTTAACATAGCCTTCAAGTGCCGAAGAAAGATTAGATGGGCATTAATTGGTGTCTAATTTAGAGGCCCATCATATAGTATTGGAAGAGAGTTCACCACCATAATTGAGCTTGAATAATTTTGTTTGTAGTTGTGTCTCCTTGGTAATTTCAATCAACTCCTCCTTTATGAGCTTCATTAATAATAAATTCAATTTCATGTTCTAGTACACACATTTTGAGTAACTCATTAATTCCTAGATTATATAATTGGTCATTTATTAATGAGAATGGCATTGCTTTAATTGCTATGATATTTGTTTTCATAAAATCTATGAGGTGATTTCCCATGTGTAAGAATTGAGTGATGTATCCAAGCTCCATAAGGACATATGGTCAGGATCAATGTTCTTTTTACTAGGTCAAATTATTACTTCAAATTCAAATTATTTGAATACGAATAACCATAAACATATATGAACCTAATGGAATGGTTTGTTTACAAGGCATATGAAGGCATGATGATATGTGAAAAAAATGAAACAATTTGCGAGGAGGTAGTAATGGAATTTATGAATAGTGAAGATCATGGTGAGTTCCCCTCTCTTAATTGTCGAGTAATTTCCCTCAAATTTGTTTAGTTCTCAACTAGGATATGTATTTTTCTTGTATAAGGGGTCATTATCTACTTATGCTAGAATGGCCACGATTGTGACATTGGATGCATCAACATGTTCATTGAACTTTTTGGACCAATTGAGGAACCTTAAAATGGGTTCTTTAAACAATTTTATTTTAAGTAATTGAAATGACTCATCACATTCTTTCATGCATATGTATGAGGCATCCTTCTTTAGTAGTTCATCAATTAGGAAAGTAATACCACAATAGTGTTGAATACATTTTATGTAATACAACATATTCCCCGAAAATAGCTTGATTTATTTTTAATTAACAAGTGTTCCAAATCAAGTATCACTATAATTTTTTCCACTTCCACTTCCATCCTGTACTTGGATACTACATGTCCTAGAAATATACCTATAGGAGTAGAAAAGATGCATTTTTTAATATTTAAAGACAATTGGATTTGTATATATATTTATAACATTAGTACTAGACATTGAGTATGATGTTTTAACAATGTCTAGATGGTCCAATCATCAAAATAAACTACCATAATATTATAAATGTACTCTTGGAATGCCTTGAATACTATCTTGGAGAAAGTTGTTGGTACATTCTTTAGACCAAAAAGTGTTACTTTGTATGCAAAAGAGCGAAATTTTATAACAAACATGGTATTTTCTTGGCCTCCTTTTGCAATGGGTACCTGATTGTACAATGAGAATTAATCTATAAAATAAAAGCATTAATGACCTATGACTTTGTTTATGATATCATCTACAAATGATGTTGAGAATGCATCAACTATTATTAACTTATTCAATCTGTGGAAGTCAATGCATATTCTTTTCTGATCGGTTCATGATTTTTGCATCATAAAAGGACGAGACTCGCCCATTTTGATTTTTAAATGGATAGATGATGTAGGAATATAACATCCCTTATCTTCTTTTGCACAATTCATTTCTATCTATGAGTGAGCTTATAAGGCATTTTATTTATTGACTTTGCTCCTTAAATGAGGTAATTTTCAATAAATTCTATCTTTTGTTTGTCCAACCAATAGCCATGAAGTTGGGCCTTTTTTTGTCCGTCATCATTAGAAATATTGACTTCTTTGATATTTATTTCTACCCCATCTAGTTAGGGACCTCTGACTCATTGAGTACTTGATCTCCGAATTTTACCTCCTTATAAGTGGGTGGGAACTCTAACTTGTCTAGTTTCTCGCATTTCTTTTTCCAACATAAACATTTTCATAGAATATAGATACTTTCCATTTCCAAGTTACTAGCTAAATTATGATTTGGAAAACATGATATATGAGTACAAGTAAGAGTAAACAAGGAGTTGACCCTTTTTCATAATTTTTGTTTATGGGAATTAAAATACTCTTTTTACAAAAGTTATTTAATTTGGTAGGATCCCTCGACCAATGCTAACTCTTATGGTGAGAATTCAAAATATTTAATAAAATTATTTTTAACTCAATCAATTGTAGTGACTGACTTCAAGATTCTTCTATTTTATACCATTGTTAGGAAAATTTTCAAGAGTGTTGGGGAACACATGTGGCCACACTCTTTTGTCCCATTACATTGTTCTTCAACATTCCAACTCACAATTTTGTATATGTAGGGTAAGGTGTTTTCTAGGTTTAAACACTAGGATGGTCACCTATGTAGACAATTTGTGTCCTCCAAATATTTCTATAAAGTATATTGTTGTTGTCCAAGTTTGAAGTAGAGGAGCATGGGCATCCCACCAGTGATATACTTGTCCAATAAAGGTCTGGATTAAGATTTTCATTCTCCCTTGTTCTTTGATATCTTTAGTGACTTTTTCTAACCTTATTCATGAGAGAAGCTCGTTCATTAAATATGAGTGGGGCACTAGAGTCCTTGTTTAAGTCGAAAGGATGAAAAGTTGGAATGTTTTCTATTTCCTTTGGATTGGTCAACTGATCTGAATTGCCAATCTCAAAAATTGGTTAGCACCTTATGAGTGGGGTACTTTTTTTATTTGTCGACTTTGACCACTATGAAATTTGTCATTATGTCATTGAATTGACTCCCTTTGTCTATATATTTGATGAGTCGATTCATAGAAGGACGTGCCATTTTTTTTCCTAGACTTATACCCTCTTCTTCTTAAGCAGATAACAATTTTAGTAAGGGGCATGTTTATGATATTTGATGAGTCTTGGTATTGCAATAAGAATGCTGCAACTACCAAGGCTACCAACTTTAATCATCAACCGAGGGTTCATACAAACTTAAGAGGTATCAACACTATATGTGAAACATACAATGTGTCCCTCCTTTGCTGTCATGAGAGAACATAAATGCTACCTGTTTGCAAGAATGAAAGATAGAATTTAAAAATGATCGTAAAGTAACATGAAATCCTCTATCTACTGATTAACACACTTTTCTTGCAAAAGAACCTTATTTTAAGACTATTGGTCACATGTGATATTTTAACTAATCTAAGCATGAAATTTGATCTAGAGAGTACTAACGGTTATGTGCATGTGCAAATATAAAATAACTCATTTTTTTCATATTTTTTGCTTTATAAATGCAAATGCTAATCTTTCCATGATCTTTGGTAGGGGAGACAGGTGTGGAGGAAGAGGTGTACAATGATTTTGATGGCTTGGAAGTCAAGTAAGGGCCTAATCCCAGCTTGAATGATGATTTTTCTCAATTCAGGCTTAAAACAGGCCACTAAAAGATTTCCTATAGGATGTACTAGTTCTCCTATAGGATCCCCTAATTCTCCTACAAGATCCTGTGTTTTACTACAAGATGTTACAAATTTACTATACAAAATTATAATTCATTGAATGAACAGTCAAATCAAACCCAAATTGGATGGGACAAATATTGTTATTGACTACGATGTCTTAGGTCTCCATTCCAAGTGGAATCACTCAAAATTACCTCTGTTAACCTATGCTAAAAAATAACAGAAAATTACTAGTCTAAAAATCAGAAATTCAAGAATTCATGAGCTAGTAAATCTATAAAATGCCTAAACTAATCAAGTGCAAATGTAATGGGGTAATTTCTCTTTGATGAACTAGAATTATTTTTTGATCCAATTCAACTGAAACCAAATCGATTGAAGCTCATTTTTGTAGACATTTTTGGGCACTTCAACCCCTATCATAAATGTCCATAAAGTGAGGGCTCCTAAGCCCCTAAAAGTGTTGCTTCACTGCCTAAAGGAACAAGGTTAGTTGATTACATCATCTCCCAGAAGTTCTCCACTAAAACCTGCACATAAATGGACAAACCTGGACCATACTGAAAACCCAGTGTAGAGGGTACGATGCATATCACCTTCCTAGTGTACAAGGATGCGATGCATACTGAATGGCTCCTCTGTGGGGTGCGATGGTCGGGAATGGAAAAATGGCAGGGACAAAATGTGAGGTGGAAGATCATGGAAACTTCTAGAGGCTTCCCCTCTAACACTTGCCTCTCTGTTTTCGACCAGGGATGAGTAAGAGATCACCATTCTCCAAGTGGAAGCAAGAACTATCAGAGAGAGGACACTAATCAAGACCCCAAAATATGACTCACCTCCCTACAATCACCTATATATGGATCCCTCATCATAGAGATCCAAAGGCTGGAATCTTGTATCTTGTAGAGAAGTGTTGTTTGTTTTCTGGTGTGTATTCATAGTGTTGGGTGATCTAAGCTTTACTTGAGGTGAAGAAGGGATTTCTAGCTAGAGGATGATGCTGGGTAAAAACATATGGTTGTAATTCTCTTGCTACTTTTCATCTTAATAAAGCTATTCAAGTTTTCCTCCATATTCTTGTATGTTTGTTTATATATGAATTTGTATGGTTAACACACATCTAGTCTTGTGTTATTTATGAATATAGATCTTTGTTCTTCTATAGTAGTATTTTGTTGTGATTCCACAAGTGCTCTTTGAAGTTGGGCAGATGAAGAAGAAGCAGCGAAGCTCTATCAAGAAAGAGAGGAATCAAACAAGGAAATCAAGCGCAAGACTAAGGTTGGTCTCCTTGGTTCCACTCTTATCTATTTTCATAAAGGAAAACGAAAGTAGACTTTACTTGTTTGTTTCTAAGATAGCTACCAGTCTTAGTGGGAATAGCACCATCCGAGTGGACACTATTCCCGGTAACACTATCTTTACTATCTCTGAAATTAGTGAAGATAGTCAAATTTTGAACACATTAGAAAATTTTGAAACATCTTCAGAATATGACCACACACAGTTTCAGTTAGATTCTGATATTGAATATTTGTCATCAAGGCAAATGCCTCTTTACTCTATGGAAGAGTTTGGTAGTTCTAACGTTGAAATTTTTCCAGGTAAAACATTGAATATCAACAAAAATTTGGAAAAGTCACAACAGGAAGAGCTAACCAGAATCTTGCAAAAACACTCTGCTACATTTGCTGGAAGTATACTAATATGAAAGGTATTGACCCTAAGACTTGCATCCATCATATCTATATCTAGGAAAACAGTAGACCAATCAGACAACCTCAGAGAAGGGTGAATCCAAATCTTAGGGAGACTGTAAAAGAAGAGCTCCAAAAACTACTCAATGTAAACTTCATTTACCCAAATTCAAATAGCCGATGGGTTTCTCCCTTGGTTATAGTACCCAAAAAGAATGGTAAATGGAGAGTGTGCATTGATTACAGGGAATTGAATAAAGCAACTTTGAAGGATCACTTTCCTTTGCTCTTTATCGATCAAGTATTAGATACATTAGCAGGCAAAAAGTACTTTTAATTTCTGGATGGTTTTAGTGGTTATAATCAAATTCAGGTAGCACCTGAGGATCAGGATAAGACCACATTTACTTGTCCATGGGGAAATTTTGCTTATCGAGCGCTTCCTTTTGGATTATGTAACGCACCTGCAACATTCCAAAGAGAAGTACTATGAATTTTTTCTGATCTAATCCATGAGTGTGTAGAGGTATATATGGATGATTTTATAGTTTATGGTAACTCATTTGAAGAGGCATTAGAAAATTTGGAAAAAGTCCTTATTGGATGTAAAGAAACAAACCTTTCATTAAGCCATGAAAAATGCTTTATGATGTTTACTGAAGGTATTGTTTTAGGACATCATATTTCAGGGGATGGGATTAAAGTTGATAGATCAAAAGTTGAAGTCATCTCCAAGTTACCTATTCCAAATTGTCAAAAAGATGTTTGAAGTTTTCTAGGATTTACTGGATATTATAGAAGATTTATAGAAAACTTCACCAAAATAGCATCTCCACTCTTTAAACTACTTACAAAAGACTTTGAATTCAAATGGGGTCCTAATTGCCAATCAGCATTTGAAGCTTTGAAAACAAGAATATCTGAAGCGCCTATATTGAGAGGACCAAATTTGAAACTTCCTTTCCATATTTTTACAGATGCTTCAAATACAGCTCTAGGGGTTGTCTTGGGACAAAAAGATTTAGTTCCTTATGCCATTTACTATACCAGTAAAAATTTAACTCCCACTGAGTTGAATTATACTATGACTGAAAAAGAGTTCTTAGCTATTGTTCATGCAATCAATAAGTTCAGACATATAATAGGCTATGAAACTTTTATTCATACTGATCATTCTGCAATTAGATATCTAATGAACAAACCCATTACTAATGGCAGAGTTACAAGGCGGCTCCTACTTTTACAGGAATTCAATATTATTGTGTTAGATAGATCAGGGAAACAAAACACAGTAGTTGATTTCTTGTCTAGGATTCAGAATACTAAAGAGGATTCTCTTGTAGAGGACAAGTTTCCCGATGGATATTTATTTGCAGTAACTACTAAGACTCCTTGGTATGCAGATATAGCTAACTATTTGGTTATAGGGAAACTACCTCCACATTTATTTCCTAGTGAAAGAAGAAATATTATTCAGGAGAGTTCAAAATATTCATGGATTTCTAATGAATTGTTTAAAACAGGGCCAGATCTTGTGATCAGAAGATGTGTCAGGGAAGATGAAATGCATGATATTCTCAAAGCATGTCATGATGAACCATGCGGACTTCGCTGATAAAAGGACAGCCTATAAAATCCTTTCTTTAGGATATTATTGGTCGTCCCTCTTCAAAGATGCAAAACAATATGTCAAAAGATGTGACAGATGCCAAAGAGTAGGGAAACCTACCCTCTCAAATGAGATGCCATTACAACCACAGGTACTCATCGAACCCTTTGAAAAATGGGCTTTAGACTGTATTGGACCTATTAATCCACCATCTAAATAGAAAAAGTATATATTGGTATGTACTGATTATGTCACTAAATGGGTAGAAGCCAAAGAATTATTTTCTGCTACTAAGCATTCAGTTGTTAGTTTTATTTATGACGATATTTTTACTCGCTTTGGTGTTCCAAGAGAAATTGTGACAGATCAGGGAGGTCAATTCACATCCAAACTAGTGGAGAAGTTGATGGAAGAGTACAAGGTCAAGCACAAAAATTCTACTCCTTACCATCCGCAAGCAAATGGTCAAGTAGAGTCCACAAACAAAGTTATTGAAGGCATCATTACCAAGACTGTTCATCTACACAGAAGAGATTGGGCAGAAAGCCTTCCTTAAGCCCTATGGGCCTACAGAACTACATGGAGGAACACAACAGGACATTCTCCCTATGAACTTGTTTATGGGAAATAAATTCTACTCCCCATTGAGTTCCAAGTTAGGACCTTCAAGGTGGCAGTCCAATTGGGAATGGATCTATCAGAAGCTAAAAAGCATAGAATGGAGCAGTTGAATGAACTAGATGAGATCAAACAAGAAGCAATCCTAAGAACTGATCTACTTCAATATCAAAGAGCTAAGTGGCATGACAAATACATCAAGGAGAAAAAGTTTGAAGAAGGATATTTGGCATTGTTATTTGATTCCAAGTTCAAAGATTTCAAAGGTAAATTTAAGACTCATTGGCTTGGGCCATATGAGATTGACAAAGTTTTTAGCAATGGAGCGGTAAGAATCAAAACCATTGATGAGTATCAAACTCCTCTCATTGTGAATGGTCACAGATTGAAGATATACCATAAGCCACTCTCAAAGGAGGAATTTGTCAAAATCTTTCAAGATAATTCTGCAATAAGGCTGGTGAAGAAGAATCCTTCTTCTCCACCAGCCTAGTCTGTGTTCTTTTCATTGTTTCTTAAAAAATAATAATAATAATAATAATAATAATAAATAAATTTGTATAAGCCTGAAAACAAATCACTGATTGGCAGTCTTATACAAAAAATACAGGGTGAAAATCAGAAACTTCTGATGCCCTATATTTTCCAAAAAAAAAAAAAATCCCTCTCATTTCATCATAATTGTTCCATTTCATGTCATTTCATTTCACTTCATTTCATCCCATTTCACCATCACATTTCGCCAATAAAAGTCCTTTTATGTCCAATTTCCATATATCATTCAGTCAGTCATCATTCATTTTCATCCATCTCCATTCACTCCACCAGGTCATATGTTCACTGTGTCAGTTTCCACAATTGAATTCTGATTCCGCAACTGAATATTGATTCTGCAGCTGATTGTTGATTCCACAACTAATACTCTATTACTCAGTAGTGACAGTCAAATGTTAGCCAAATAATGATGAGAACCAAATGCGGATATGGAAGAGGAAGATATTTTGAAGATGTTAGCACCTAAAGCACCAACAAGAAGCAGCCAATCAATGTCAGTGGATAATTATGAAGATGTAATCTATTTGACCATGGCTCTTCTCTACTGCACAAATCCGCAGTCATTTTATGAACATGCTAACGTCCACTCCACAGCTTTTTAATTCAAAATTCTTCCAGACTCACTCTCTTTCCATATTCTCCCATTGAAGTTGTGTTTGTTAGTTTTGGCCTGTTTATACAAGCCTCCGCTCCGTGAACTCATTTTCACTACATGTTCTTGTTCTTTCGTTTACAACTACTGGTTTTCTCCACAATCCTTCTCCATCTTCTGCTCACACAATTGTTCCACCTCCTTCAATCCATCACTTATAGTCTATCACTCACAGAGGTATTTTTAAGGCAAGAGGAAGGAATGGGCCTTCTGGTAAGAACAGAGCCAGACGGGCCTAAATTCATGGAGGGTTATCCACAATTAAAAAGCATATTAAGGAAGGCACGGTGGCTGCAATTTATCCAAAAATTCAAAGGTCACAATAAATAAGTCATGAAGACATTTGCAAGGTCTTTTAACGGCGTGGAAGTTGAGGTTGGAGATCTCAAATTTTTAGTCACAGAGGCATCCATTGCAACAACAACGGAGCTTCCACAGGAGGGGGAATGGTGGTTCAAAAACAAAGACTTTGATGAGAGGGCCTGGAGGATTATTTTGCATAACCCAAGTATGGATATAACTGTTTTCAAACGTGGAATCCTTGTTTCTTCTCTAGAGGAAAAGTGGACTAGTTTATTATTGATAATCTAGAAGTTTATTACATGTGAAGGACGGTTTGGATCCATGTACATGTACCACATTAGGTTACTAATGAATTTTCTGGAAAATCAAACCATCAATTTGCCTTATTTCTTGTTGAGTAGCCTGAAAAAGATGTCCACAACTGTACAAAAGAATCTGGATGAAGTAGAGCCTCACCTTTACCATCACGACCTTGTTAAAATTCTGATTGAAAAACAATTGAAGGAAAGAAAGGGCACTTGGGAATAGTTCTTGATTAGAAAATTCTTTCAGGACCCACCTGAAACACCTGAAGGTAGCTCAGCAAGGAAATTAGGAGAAGGAAAACAAGTGTGAACATTTAGGATACTCCTACTAACATAGCTAAAGAAACTAGTAAGGAAGAAAAGTTGTATGAAAGTAGGAAAGAAAGAACTGAGGTTAGGAAGCAAGTGAAACTAAAGGGGAAAATAAATATTGAAGCCGCCTATCAAACCCCAGAACCTTCCTCAGAAGAGGATCAAATACTTTTTAAAAGACTAATCTACCTTAAGGAACAATCAGCTACAACAAAGGGAAAAGGGAAAGAAAAACAGAGTGTAGAGAAAGAAGACACCAGCTCACAGAATCTAAGGAGGAGCTCCAGACTTAAAAGTAAATTGAAGAAAGTGAAAACTAAAGGGGCCCACTTCATAGACTTAGGAGGAGAAACACCAAAACAGTCTCCAGCAATCCCTCCTAACCATAGCCCACAACATTCTCCTCCTTCTCAACTAGATTTTGGGATCAGTCCTTCTTAACCAGATTTTGGGATCAGTCCAAGAAAGGCTACACCTGAAATAGATCCAACCCAGCAAGAAATGTATGATTTTATTGAATCATTGGAGAAGACTGCAACAGACCAAGGCACTTCATCTACTCAGCCTAATACAGCCCAGGAAGTTTTAATCCAATCACTAAAATAGGAAGTTTTTGAACTGGAAGTCCTAAATAGACACATCAAAAGGGAAAATGAAACATTGAAAGAATAGAGCAGGTTGGATAAAATTATCCATGACAACACCATGTTGCATCTTGGGCTATGGCAGAAGAAAAATAGGAAATTGAAGAAAAAAAGCAGGAGGTTGAGCAGAGCCCTTATCAACCTCAAATACATGTGCCTAATGAGGAAGCCTAGGATGACAATGGTGCCAAGGAAGAAGAAAGGAAGGATGGATGTATTAGCAGAGGTCTCAGAACAAATGAATTGAAGGGAGGATGGTCACAATTTTGGTTGCATGAGGACATGCAACACCTTCACAGTGGGGGTATGTTGAGCCCTAAAACTACCTCTCTTCTACATACTTTCCTAGACGTTTTTCCCACACCAGTGCCTCATAAGTTATCAAAGATCATTACATATTGATTCTAAAAGTGCATTTAAGTGGTTTTCTAACTGTATTTTTGTGTTTGCTATTTGACTTAGATTTTGCTCATCAGTTGCGGAAAGTAGCCACTTTCCGCAGCTGACTCATGATTATTCAAACTGTTTTTATTGATTTATAGGTTACAGGTGTCGGCAAGTAAAACGAGGCACGTGGGCAGTTCAGGAATGATCTGGACATGGACCAGGTCCTATCTATTCAGTCAAATTTGTAAAGGAAAGCCTTGGTCAAACGACATTCAAACAAGGAGTCCTACAACAAACAGGTCTCTGTTTTCAGCATGTGAAAGGTCTGAGACTGTTCCTAGATCCGTGGATCCCTTTTGACAGCTGTAGACCGTCTCCATGATGCAAATCCAACATCCACCTTTTGTAGATTGAATGATCATGGAAACCAAGACGCTAAGCTCATGGATTCTATCTTTTCACGTGCCCTCTGCTGAAGGTTTCTCACAGAAAAATAGTTATGTAATTTCCTCTATAAATAATGCGTTTGCAAATGCATGTAGCTAGTCTTGATATAGTCTTGCTGTTAGTTTTATGTTGTTGCCGTAACATTAGTCCTATTGTTGTAACGAGAGGATACTTCCTCTATTTTGAAATATAAAGACTCTATTTCTTATGACTATTTGAGCGTAATTTTGGATTGACAGCGTATTAACCAAGGCCGTGCAGAGGACCCCTACTGGTTGAGGTTTTGTTTTTTTTATTTTTGTAAAGTTTTTCATGTATCATTTTTATTTCCATTGTATATATTCCATTAACTGTATATGTTTCGTAATTCATTCATGGTGTTAATCTTTCATTCCTGTACATGGTTTTCCAACATTGCATACTTTTGCTAACACTGATCAGTGTGTTTCAGGATAGGTCATGCTCAAGCTTTTTCATATACTTTTTGCATCAAATAGTGACATGAGATTGGCCTCTCTACTGACTTTGCTTTTTTTAGCTTTTCAGTTTCAAGTTATGCTATAATTTCAGTATTATTTATTTGTTGTGGTTAGCTAGTTTAGATCTCAAACTCTTTATGTTATTTGACGTTATCTCCAGAGCCATGGCTTAACCCCGAAAAGCTACTTGGCGAGCTATCGGATTATAAGTGAAGCGATTTGATTTTACTGTCATTTCTGAAAGTAGGTAGTTTAGATATCAAATTCTTCATGTTATTTGACGTTATCTCCGGAGCCATGGCTTAACCCCGAAAAGCTACTTGGCGAGCTATCGGATTATAAGTGAAGTGATTTGATTTTACTTTGGTTTCTACAATTAGATATCAAGTTATTCATGTTATTTGACGTTATCTCTAAAGCCATGGCTTAACCCCGAAAAGCTACCTGGCGAGCTATTGGATTATAAGTGAAGTGACTTGATTTTACTTTCATTTGCAAGTAGGTAATTTAGATATCAATTCTTCATGTTATTTGACGTTATCTCCAGAGCCATGGCTTAACCCTGAAAAGCTACTTGGTGAGCTATCAGATTATAAGTGAAGTCAATTGATCTTACTTTCATTAGTCTACAATTTTTGGTTTGTTTGAGTGCAATAGTTTAACTTTTATTTCTGTATTTAGATGAGCAGCAGAGACGGCGATTTCATTATCAGTATTTCATCATTTGTTTGATTTGAATAGCTGCACATTTACATTCCTATTCAAGTACTAATTTTATCACTAGTATGTTTTGAGATCCTTTGAAGTGCTAAGCTCTGGAAGTTATCATAAGGGACATAAAACCTTGTCTTAAATCTATATCCATACTTTCCTTCTAGATTATTCTTAAAACTTAGGAATACGATTTCCATTTGCATTAGGAGACAAACAAAGACAAAACCCCAAAACAAAATAAAATTGAAAACAATAAAAAAATAAGAAAGAGGTTGTCTTGCACGTATAGTGCGCCACACTTCATCAGTTTATGACTCCCAGATTGATAATTAATGTAGCAACTTAGGACATACTAAATTGACTAAACAAGTGGTAGGCTTCCTTGTTGCCATAATTTTTCTTTCAATTTTTCTTGCCAACCCGAATGCCTTCTCTAATGAATCAGGTTCCCAAAGGAAAACTTCATGTTGGATGTTATCCTTTAATGTCCATATAAAGACATCAATTATATGCTCCTCTAGGATATCATTTACCCTTATATTTAATTTTTGGAAGTCCTCAATGTGCTCCACCATGGAACTCTTTTATTTGAGATTTATCAATTGGCTAAAGAAGGTGTTTCTCTTTGTAACCTAATAATGTGCTATCATTTCCTCCATAAAAATTGACCAAGTGACAATTTATTTACGAGAGCAAAGCCATCAATACCATAAAAACTGATTGGGTTCTAAATATAAAGTTGCAATGCGTACCTTTTGTGTGTTTTGCACATCATGGAGATCAAAATATTTCTCCATCTGTAGTATCCATGTTATGGGATCCTTGCCATCAAACTTCCTCATATTGATCTTTGGAATATGGTGGGTCTTCAATCCAAAGTTAGAGTCTATGAACTAATGATTAACATTTCTTTTGTTCTCATCATGATTTTCCTCTACTACCTTTTCGCCATTAGGAAGCCATTCTTGTAGCAACTTTATCAAACCTTCCTTCAAACCTTCCATGTCTTTCTTCAAACCATCTATCTTAGCTTCTATTACTTTTTGTGAGAGCGAAATTTGTTGCACTTGGTCTGGTAATTTTGATATATCATGTTACCTTCTTCCTCTTCTTTATGTGCCATAGTAGAGATTTCAGGTTGCTTACTAGGTTTTTCCATTTTCTTTCTTCAGGGCATCAATTAATGATAATTATGCTTCAGTATGCCCTTTGAATCACTTCAAACTAATTTTTCAAACAAAACTTATGCAAATTTTAAAAACTACACACATTTTTTTTGCTTTGTAGGAGATCGATATCAATTCTGTTGTATCTCTATAATTTCATATCTCCAAGGTCTGAAATTTCGTCCTGTTGTAGCCCTCTACGTCTTCTTTCCAACTCTACAAGTCAGACCAATATTGGAGTCTTTAGAAAATATTTATTCCCTATATCCCATGATGACCTGATTATATATTAGTTTAGTATGGCAAACATGTATGGATTTCCACGTGTCATGGTTTCAACCTTCGGACCAGAAATTGCTACACCACAAACTAAAGTTTGTTCAATTTTAGTCACTTTTTACAGAATTCAAATTCGATGCCTAAAATGAAAGTTATGATGATTTTACCTAGGTCACCTATTTGAGGCAAAACATTGGAGCCTACAAAAACCCTAACTTCCCCAAATCATATCTCCGAAAATATAACGAACCAAGATCTAAAATTTGTACATGAAGTTCCCCAAGATTTCAGCTCCACGTGGTAAAAATTTCAGTTTCTCATCAGGGGAATTTTGAGGTCTAAAATGGGCCTCCTAAGAAAAATGTACAACCAAAATAAACTTTAAAAGAACCAATAGGATTCAAGATGATGATGTCAACCATGGGGGATGATTCACCATTTTTTGAGTAAAAAAGTTAAAAGATTAAAAAATAATAAAACTACTTTTTCAACTTATCTTCCTAAGGTTTTACTCAAATTTTGAATAGAAGTACTTGTTGGATGAAAAATTTAATTCCTCATCCAAGGAGTACCCATGTTGCATACTTTCGATAGACCCTCCTACACGAAAAATGAATAATGCATGAAAAAACGTGATTGCATTCACGTTTTTCATGTATTTTTCATTTTTCGTGTAGCAGGGTGTATTGAAAATATGCAACATGGGTACTCCTTGGATGAGGAATCAAATTTTGCATCCAACAACTATTGTCACTTAAAATTTGAGTAAACCCATAGGGAGATAAGTTGAAAATACGAGTTGAAAAAATAGTTTTTTCTTTTCTCCCTCTAAAATTTGATGATGTAATCTAATCTTATTTCATTATTTCCACTATTACTTTATAATTTCCTTAGGAAGCCTATTTTAGACCTCAAAACGCCCCTAATGTGAAGCCTCGTAGAAAAAACATTCTAGTGAAAATTCCAAGATGACCTTTTTGAAGTAGTGAAACCCTAGAATCCCAAGCTCTGATACCAAATGATATGCAACCAGCTCACAAAATAGAAGAAGAGATAGATAAACGACTTCAAAATTAGCCTCTTAGAGGGGGCAACCTCCTTTACATTACACAAATGAACAATTCTTGGATGATTCAAATGACAAAAATTCATTTCTATATATGAGTCTAAGGGGTCACAATATAATTATAGGGCACAACAATAATAATAGTGGGCTTATATGGGGCACAATAATAACAATATGGGGACTACATGGGCACAACAATAAAAAAAGGGGGCTACACTGACAATAAAAAAGAGGGAATACACTAGTATTATAGGGACCTAATGGGCCTCTTATACAACTTCAACCGATAACCATTAACTAATAGTGGAATTTATTCTTCATCAAGTATTATTATTTAGACAAATCCATTATCATGACAGTTTTCTACTAGATAAGGACTCAATGATCTTGTCATCAATTTTCCTTTGAAATACTTAAACCTAGAATCATACAGCAAGGCCCAATCACCCTCTTCAAACGTCATTTCCCTGATGTTTTTATAATGCCACGTCTTCTTCTGCAATTTGACTACCTCATTGTGCATGATATACTACAATTTGAACTCATCCAAACCATTGAGTTGGAGCAGCCTTTCTTGCTGAGTTGTAATGATGTCTAAATACAATTTTGTTTTCATTCTTAAGGTGTTGTACTCAAATTCAATGGATCGTAGAGTTTGTTATCACTCAAGGTGTCCCTAAGCTCCTGAAGGGATACAGCCGAGGTAACCACAAACAAATCTTTGGATTGCAGGTTCTAGCCCACCTGCAATCAGAGAGGGCTCTCTCTTAATGATTTAGCTTTGTTGATGATGATTTTAGGCTAGTTATTGGGTTCAAGGGGTTTTGTTTGTGTTTGGGTGGTGTTTGGATGGAAGAAGGATTTTCAAGTAAAGAGGCAATGCATAGTGTGATAAGTTTCAAACCATTGGGCATGGAGTCGTGGATTAAAACTGCTGGTGCGTTTTCTTGGTACAAGAGGAAAGAGGGGAAAGGTAGCTGTTCATGAAACAAAACTTAAGGTTAAATGAAGATGGATTTCAGGCTAAGGAATGAGAGGCAACAAAGAATCTCTCAAACAGGTTAGTAGAGGGAAGATAAACGAGCCCTATCTGGGAGCAGCTAAGAATTCCCAGGTAACAGTCATTTATATGTGAGATAGAGCAAACATGAGCCATAAGGAATTCATATTTATGCCTAAATCAAGAGGAAAACATTAAGAAGCTGCAGAAACTGAGCATAGAGTGCAGGTAAGCAAATTCTAAACCAAACTTTTGTTCTGCAACTTAAGCATATGTGAAATTGAAAACAACAGAGGTAAGGAATACTTATTGATTCATAAAACAACACAGGAGTTCCCTCATTCAATCTTTAGAAACATTAACAACACATCAAACAATTCATTCACCAAGCTCGTAAGCAGTCTTTGATTATAGAAATTCTCAGATATACAGTGCGAGTCTCTCCTTAAGCAAAACATCCAACCAACAACAAACAACCAACCAACCCTTATTACATTGTTCAGGGTTGTATATATAGGGTGAATATCCAAAAATATTTATTACAACCAACCTAACAGGTCTGCGGGAAAAAGCTTTTTAAACCTAAACTTGTGCTGAAATTAAATGCAAGTAAATATCTTTGAGCTGCACCAGAGGCAGCTGGATCAAATGAATTAATATAGTGTCCTCGGTGACTTGGTGCATTGCTTCTGCAATAACTGTGCTTTGATTTTTGGTCCACTGATCTTTATGTGACTTTGATGTGCAGTAACTGTGATTTGAGTGCCCTTAAATGGCTTTTACTATTTCTTTGACTTGCTGGGGGCTCTTTAATGTTTCATCAGCTTCAAGCACTGAGAAAATCTTCACTGATACACTTTGCCACAACACTGATACTCTTTGGCATTAAATTGGGCTTCATCTCCCCTGATACTCTTTGATAATTGAATCGGGACACTCTCTCTCTCTGTTGATATGCTAAAAACTACAAAATCGGCCCTTTTCTGCCCTTTTCGGCGCAAAAACGACTGTGGAATCAAAAGATTCCCCAAAGATTCCCCATTTTGGCCCATTTCCCGTAGCGATGCGCGATTAGCACTAAGTGCTAATCGCGCATCGAAAACTGCCTCTGTTTTTCATTCCGGGCTTCCGAAGCTTTGATTTTGCACTTGCGTGTTTTTTTGACGGGTGACGTCAATGGTACAGCAGATGATGTCAGAAGTGGGACCCCCTTGTACGGTGACGATGTCAACATGATGACATCAGCATGATGACGTCAGCAGGGTGACGTGGTAGTATGGTGGCAGGCCGACGCAGGCAGGAAGGGGTGAGGTGGTGGTGATGTGGCGGGGTGACGTGGTGTTTACGTCACGCAAGGGGAGGGCAGTTTCTGGTTTCAGGCACACTGCTTTTGCGCCTGGGTAGTATTGGCAAGGGGGCTCCGCCACATCTGGGAGGGCGACGCGTGGCGGGAGTACGACGGCAAAACCGCCGATGTCCCGGACGGTAACCCTCGAAAGCTCGGGGCGGGAAAATACCCGCCCACCATAGATCATGGGCGCAGAAGATCTGATGGCTGACAGATAAGGTAAGTCGGTGGAAGGATAAGGACGAGGCCCCGCGCACCAATTATTTTAATTTTTAATTCGGCGGGGGTAGAAAACTTTAGAAAAGTGGGTTTTTTGGGGTTAAACATGCGCGGGGTCAAATATTTACATGCATGACTTTAGGATAAGGGCGGAAAGAGGGATTTTATGCATAGGAATGAGCCCTAATGCATTTGGAAGGGGTTTTTGAAACAAAGGAGGGTTGTTACTAAGTTCTAGATAAACTTAGCAATTCCCAAGCGAACTCTATGGTTATTTTTCAACCAAGGGGAGGGGATAAGTATATAGGGGAGTTATTAACATAGTTTTAGTAGGGGAAGGGGAGATAGGTAGGGAGCTACATAGTAAAATTAGTATTTAATATGACCAATGATAATAAAGCGCTAAGTATGTGAATCTTAGGCTATTAGGGGAAAATGATTCATAAAGGGAATGAAAATTCCTTGAGTAAAGCAGATCTTCACCAAGGAAAATTGATATGAAAATGATGAAACTAAGAGATATCAAGTAGATCTTGACTTCTTTGGGGAATTTAGTGAATGATTTGGTGAAGATGAAGAAGGGGGAAGTTAGTCATGCCTCACTTGAAGTCCTTCAAATGGAAATTGCCTGACATTTGTGACTTGAATAGATATGACACTTGAAAACATGAAATTGATCACAAATCAACATTCTGCAACCTCAAAGCTACCTACCCAGCCTACTTACCTAGCATTTTTTCTTCTTTTTGGTTTGGGTGCACTTAGACTTGCATACCCAATTTTTTTTTTTTTTGTCCTCCTATTTACATCTACACTTATTTCATCCAGGGCTCAGATTAGGTTATTGAGCACCCTTGCTTCTCTACCTATCTAAGAATCTACCAAGATTAAGCTATTTGGACAGATATTCATTCTCTATATTCTAAAACAGGAAATTGAAACCTAGGGAGACCAAGATTAAGCTGTTTGGACCTCCCTTTAACTAAAACTTCTTCAAAAATGAAATGCCTCACCAAAATTTTGAACACAGCAGTGGCAATTGGACCAGCACACTTTCATGGCATCCTTCTTTGGCCTCTGTAGCAAATATGGAACATTGCAGCATGCAAAGGATGACATATTTGGCATGTAAAAATGTCAATCATGAAAGATGAGTAACCTGCTGCAGCAGGAGGCTAACAGAGTCTTCTTTCCATAAACCAACTCAAAGGGGGTGAATCCAATGGTGGTTTTCCAAGTGTTACTATAGGCCCAAGTGGCCTATACAAGTCGGGTTGCCCAGTCATTTTTGTTGTTGCTGAAAAAATTAGTTAAGATGTTCTTCAAAGCTCTATTTGTCACCTCCACCAAATCATTTGTTTAAGGATGATAAGTAGTGGATTTTTTGTGTTTTATGTGATGTTGCTCCATGATGCCCTCAATCATATTTGAATTAAACTAAGCTCCTTTATCAATGACCAACTCCCTTGGAAATCTAAACTTATAAAATATATTTTCCCTTAGAAAATTTTCCACCTTCTGCTTGATTGTTGCCTTTCCTTCTTTTGCTTTAGCCCACTTTGTTAAGTAATCAATGCACACAATGATGTATATCTTTTTTATGGATGTGGGATCAGGCCTAATGAAATTCATACCCCATTTCTCAAATGGAACGAGAGTCACTTGAGGTTGGAGGGGAATATCATCCTTGGGTGTAGGACTTCCCATCCTTTGGCATTTATCACATCTATCACTGTATCTTCTAACATCTTAGTGTAGAGTATGCCAATAGTAGTCAGCTTGGAGGATTTTAAAGTTTGTCCTCTTAACATAAAAATGGCCCCCATGGGGTCCATCATGGCATTCTGAAAGGATTTCAAATACCTCATCATCCCTCATACATCTCCTCAAGATCTAATTTGGCCCTAATTTAAGAGATTTCCCCCAATCTAGGTGAAAGGGGCACTTTTTCTAACAATCTTGCTCTTCTCCCTAGAGGATATATTAGGAGGGAACCTCTCAGCAACCAAGAAATTTGTTATATCAGCAAACCAAGGAGAAAGTAGTGAAATAGAAAAAAAGGTGCTCATCCAAAAGTTGGTCATCTATCATCTCCTCATTTCCTATAGGCAATGTTAGTCCAGACAAAAAAAAATCAACCACATTTTCTTTCTCTGGCTTTTCAGCAATGGTTAGATCAAATTGCTGCAACAATAACAACCATATAATGATCCTAGCATTAACATTAGTTTTATACACTATTTATTTAATGGTTGCATGATCAATATGAAAAAGTACTTCGTATCTGGTGATATAATGTCTAAACTTGTTCAAGGAGTGCACAACAGCTAAGAGTTCTTTTTCAATTATCGCATAATTAAGTTCAGCTTTGGAGAGGTTCTTACTGATGAAATATATGGTATAAGGAAATTCTTCTTCGACTTGTCCTAAAGCTACTCCTATAGATTTGTTTGATGCATCTATGTGGATGTGGAAAGGAAATGCCCAATTGGGACCTCAAAGAATTGGTGCAGTGGTTAATCTCTCTATTGGCTCTTCGAATGCCTCTTGAAATTTATCTATCCAACAAAAATCTGAATCCTTGGTTAGCAATCCAAACAAAGTTGAAGCAAACTTGCTAAAGTCCTTAATGAATCTTTTGTAATATCCAGCTATCCCAAGAAAAATTCTAACATCCCTTTGTTTTTTAGGGACTGGGACCCTTTTATAATGGAAACCTTGTTAGGGTCAACTTGGATCCCTTCCTTAGAAAGGAATTGACCTAGAACAATCCCGACATTCATCAAGAATTCACACTTTTTAGGAATTAGTGAAAGGTTCATTTCAATTCATTTCTTTATAGATTTACACATATTGGAAAGAGCTTCCTGTAAATCATTTCCATAAAGTCATCCATGTATATTTCAACTATGTCATGAAAAATATCAACAAAAATACTCAAAAATTCCCTATGGAAAGTAGTAGGGGCATTGCACATACCAAATGGAAGGACTCTATAGGAAAAGGTCCCCTATGGACATGTGAAGGTGGTATTGTCCTGATCCTTGGGACTGATCTGGATCTGATTATATCCATAGAATCCATCCAAGAATGAGAAGAAATTCTTCCCTGCAAAGCCATCCAAGACTTGATCAATGAAAGGAAAATGGAAATGTTATTTCCTTAGAACCTTATTGAATTCCCTATAGTCAACACATATCCTCCACTTCCCATTTTCTTGGGTACAATTTCAAGAGGGAATACCCACTCACTATCCGAAGTTTTTCCAGTTCTTCTCTCACAATGTCCTTAAGGGCGGGGTTCATTCTCCTCTTGGATTAGCACCGCACGGTTTTACATCCATAATTAATGTAAATATGATGGGTACAAACTGAGGGATTCACACCTTTCATTTCCTTATAGTCCCCAGCAAAGGCATCTAGATGTTGTCTCAACTCTGTGCATAGTGAATTGATGGTAAATATTTCAACCCATGGATTGTTCTCAAGTTTCCCTAAGGATTCTTCCACTAGCTTATCAATTGGCATGGAAGCAAGAGGATGATTTTGCATGAAGTGATCAAGAAGGCCATGCTCATCTAACTACCTACTTCCTACAATAGTGTCTAATGTACAAACTGGGTAGAGGTATGACTGATAAAATCCCTCATATTCCTCTTCCTCTACCCACAAAGGTAAAGCATGCTCAACATAGGGTTGAGCAAGGGGTATAATACAAGGTGTTGGTGTCCGAGTGTGAATAAACTATTCCACCCTTTTCAAGGTAATGCACAAGATATATGCAAGGGTAAGGTTACAATCTCACATCAACCAAGGATTCGTGGTTAATGGATCAAAGCATCGTTGTAACAGTAATTAGAAATAAATTGTATAACTTAAAATGCATTCACAACAATCAATAAACATCTGTAACAACAATAAGGAATTAACACACAATAATGGAAAATAGCACACATAAAATAAATACGCAACACCTTATCAGAAGAGGGGGCCAAGCTCTCTGATCAGGGCTACGTTAACTCACAACTAAAAAGAGAACATAAACTTTCTTGTATTTGATTAATATGTAAAAAGTTGTTACAATATATGCCTTTGTGCAACTAACCCTTTGCACAGGAATAAAACCCTTTTTATACAAATACATGGGAATGACATATTCCCTAAAACTTAGCAACTAATGCCCAAAATATGCAACAGTTCAGAACAACAACTAATTGTCGAGAGAGCGAGAACAGAAAAGATCCAAAATAGGCTTGAAAGCAGCTGCAAGTTGATTATGTTGTTATGACGATGTCGAACAGCTGTTGTGAACGTGGGACTACTACTACAAGTTGTGAAGGCAATACATGTTCACTGGAATCTGCGGAAATAACAAGTTTTATTAGTTCGCATAGGAAAAACCCCTGTGACTTTACTTCATCATTTAAATATTCCAAGATACATTAGGAATAAGGGTTAACTCATAGGTATATCACAATAAAAGCATATCAATTGGTGCAAAAGGATGGAAATATAGGCTAAAATGTAAGGAAAATATAAGCATATTTGATGCCCAACATCTCCCCCAACTAGCCTTCTGCATGCCCTCATGCAGCTTGCCACTTCCGCAGGTTTGGGTTAGAACGACTGTAGTCAGCATAGAGCTAGGCAAGATCATACTCGTCTGTCATGTATGTTCCTGGGGGCTTGTACCCTTCTAAGAGAAGGACATCCTTCCACCAATCATATGGTATATTGTATGATGGGGTATAATGTTCTGCTGGCAACCAAATTATGGGGAACCTAAACCAAAGTCCCATCCACCAGACCCCGCATGTTTAGATGCATGCTACATATCTCGGCACACGACTTAGTGCCCATGCAAAATTTGGCGCTCCAAAAGCTTCCTTGTTCCGGACAGTTGTAAGTGACATCATCCACCTCTTTTGACAACTATCAAGGGCCTCATCTTGAAACGTGACTATTTGTTTGACACAAAGGTCAATACACTACTTATGTGCCCTAACCATCCATTCTCTATTTCCCTCAATCTCTAAAAAGGTGTTGTGCTTATTGTACATAGTCACAGATCGTTCATGCTCCCCTCTCATCATAAGAGACTTCATGTTTTGATTTGACTAAAACGTATTATAAGCCTTCTGCCAGTTTATTTGGTTGATAATATAGGAGGTGAGAGCCCTTAAATGAATGTTCTCCACATATGGGATTGGGTTAAACTATTTTTCATTGCGTAGGAAATACCCATGCAGATAAAGCTCACACATCAAATGTTGGGTTACCAAGTCATGGATTCTCAGTATACGAAGGAACTGTATAGAGTCCTCGATCTCATGAATGAACTCTTTCTTAATTCTTTCCAAACAAAAGAGAAGAAATTTCTCATGCAAGAACAAGGCATAAGTAAAAGCAGGAGGGCGACATGCCATTACCTATTGTGCCAGGTTGAACATCTATTCTTTTTCAGTCTTCAATTTCGGCACTTGCCCTTCCAACCGTTCTACTTTGAGTTGCTACTTTACATACCTCAACCGTAATATGTCCACTTGCTCCATATACTCGAAGGTAGCCTTGGATGACTGTTCTTGGACCCTTTTCACCTCATTCTGATAACAAGCCACAATAGATTTCTAATTTTGAATCTCGGTCGTTAAAGGGAATTCATGGTCGTTGAACAAGTGCTTGATAGGATCTATTTGAGTAGCAGCAAAGGTCATCGGCACATCATCTACCTGTGTTGTTTCTTTGACCACCGTGGCCTTAGGCTTCTTAGCCCACTATTTATACTTTCTTACCTATTTCTTGAGTCAATGCACCTGACTTCTCAGCCTTCAAACTCTGTTTTCAGCTGCATCGTGCCCCTGAACTGTAGTTGATATTTCTTTTTAAGGGACAACCTCCTCTACTCACATAATTCTATCCATTCCTGCTTAAAAACCACTTCATTTGGTCCTACGGCTGGTTCAGTAGGTGGCAGATTACTTAGAGAAGTATCCACTGGTCCTTTTGCTGGATTCTCCATCCTTGGTTCCTTCCTCTCAAGAGCAATCGTTTCTTGTTTGACAACCAACTCAACCAGCCCTGCAACTAGTTCAGCAAGTGGTGGATTACTCGGAAGAGTATCCACTAGTCCATCTGTCGAGCTCTCCCTACTTGGTTCCCCTTTTTCGGTAGCAATTGCTTCCTCTTTGACAATTAACACAACTGGCCCTGTAGCTGCTTCAGTAGTTGGTGGATCACTCGGAGGAGTATCCATAGGTACTTCCACCAGGCTCTCCTTACCTGGTTCCCCTATTTCAAAATCAATTGCTTCTTCCTCCCTTCTGGGTTCCAGGGCATTTGTTGCTTGAATAGAACCTCCTTCGTCCACTTGATGTTCCCGTTCTTCTGCAAGGTGTTCCTCCTCCCTCTGTTCTTTGGAATGGCCTTGCTGAGAATCAGCTGCCAACAAACTAACAGCGACCGAACCTTTAACCAACCCATCAAACTTTAAAATGGGAGGAAGAGAATCCTCCTTTTCTGAGCATCGGCGAGAATGAGACACTCTCGATCCTCTTGGGATGGTGGCACAAAAAGGAGACTGAAATATGTTTTCTCCTTGGTCTATAGCGGCTCTGTCTATGACCTTGATTTCTTTCCCTTCTCCTGTGACAATTCTACTTTGGCCTGAGGCTTCCTCCTGTGTTAACGCCTATCCCATGGTTGACACTAGTTCTTGTGGGATAGTGTCAACCTCAGGACTCATCCTTCCAACATTTTATGGGACCGGATGGGTTGGTGGTGGTTCTTGTGTGGCAACACCACCCATATCCGACGCTTCCTGAGAAAATGGTGCTGACATTGTTTCCTCTGGCACTTCACTAATAAAAGTGGATTTTTGTATCACCGTGTCAATCCCATCCATCATGTCCATAATTCATTCCTCATTGGCTCTACAGTCAAGGTTGGTTCTTGTGTAATAGCCTCGGCTGTAGCACTAACTGTCTCTTCCATCTCGAGCTTTTCTGCTCTATTTTCTCTTCTTCCATCGCCTCCACAATTGAGGCTAGTTCCTGTGTAACAGCCTTGGCTATAACATCGACTGTGTCTTCCACTTCAAGCTCTCTTTCTTGCTCTGGTTTCTCTTCTTCCATCAGCTCCACAGTCGAGGCCGGTTCTTGTGTAACAGCCTCAGCTGTAGCACCAACTGTTTCTTCCACTTCAAGATCCCTTCCTTGCTTCGGTTCCTCTTCCTCCATTTCCATCTCTTCAAGTTCTTCTTGGTCTATGTACTCATCCTCTATTGGTTCTTCTTCCATTCTCTCTAGTTCCTCTTCGCTAGCAACTATAACAGTTGATACTTCTTCTTCTATTGATTCCTGAAACACCGTCCAAGGAATTTAAAATCGGGTCAATGCACGCATGACCAGTAATCAAACTAGCCCGTGATTAGTGATAACTGCTACAACCTATCGTGAACGCTGGGCAGACTATGCCATCAATTGGAGGCTCTGTTAGCTCTACAAATTTTCCCTAGGGTTGTTATGTTGTGTTTAAATAAATAATACAGGTAACCACAAACTTACTTTTGAGATCAGGATCTAGCCTTCCTTATGCTCAGAGAGGGCTCTCTCTTAATAATTTAACTTTGTTGAATTAAATGATTTTAGGCTAGTTATTTAAACTTGAATAGGTTTTGATTTGATTTGGTGGTGGAATCACTGATTCAAATAGATAGATGAATGTCTTTTTACCATTGGGCTATGGAGTCAAAATGTCAAGAAAATAGGACTGAATCAAGTTCTAAAGAAAGTGTCCATAGGGAAAGGTAGCTGAGTAATTTCGGATCTTTTAGGCTATATGGTGAAGTGGTTTTTAATTGGGATCAAGGAGTAGTTAAGGGTTCCTCAAACCGAATAATGAGGGAAATGAAAGAGGTCAATCAAAACTAGAGAGCAATGAAGAATTCCCTACTTTAGATATCAGAAGAAAACATCAAAATGAATAATTGTTCAAGACAAAGTGTAATTAAACAAATTTTGTAATAATGTTCTAGTTATTACATCCAAATTTGGAAAACGTGTAAGTATGTGAAATACTTAAGAAAATAACAATTTAAGCTTGAGCCCGAGGACATCTTGGTAAGTTTCGACGTGGTCTCTCTTTATACTTGCATTCCCATCAGTGAGGCCATGGAGGTGATTAATAAGCTCACTGACCCTGATACGGATAAGTTGGTTGAATTGTGCCTGACCTCCACCTTTTTCAATTTCGAGGGTGAATTCTATGAACAGACTTGCGGTGTTGCCATGGGCTCCCCCTTATCCCTGGTCGTCGCCAATCTCTTTATGGAAGATTTTGAGTCTAAGGCTTTGGCCTCCTCGCGTCTTTTACCAAAGCTATGGAAAAGGTTCGTGGATGACACTGGTGTTGTCTGGTCACATGGTCCTGATGAGCTGGAGCGGTTCTTTAATCATCTCAATAACCAGTCCGCCGCCATCAAGTTCACAATGGAAAAAGAAGACAAGGGTTGTCTCCCATTCTTGGATGTTCTCATCTCTAAGAAAGAGGATGGTTCCTTTTCTCATCGGGGGTTTAGAAAGAAGACGCATACTGAGCAGTATTTGCATGCCTCTTCCCATCATTTCCCCGCTCAGAAGTTAGGGGTTCTAAGCACGCTTTCCACCCATGCTGTCAGAATTTCCGATGAAGAGAGCTTGGAAATGGAGAAGGCTCATCTTCTAGATGTCTTTGCGAAGAATGGTTACAATAGACACTTGGGTCAAAAAGCCTTCCTCGAGGCCAAGAAGGAGCCGTCAACCCGGAGAGATCCTAAAGATCGTGCCCTGGGTGTAAACTTGCCTTACATCCAAGGGACCACTGATAGGATTGCGAGGATTCTGAAGAAATACGATGTGCCCGTGATGTTTAGACCTCTCAATACTATCCGTGGCTCCCTCAGGTCTGTAAAAGATCTGATTGACCCGAAAGACATGAAGGGCGTCTATATCATTCCGTGTTCCTGTGGGACACCATATATTGGTGAGACGAGTCGCTCGATTAATCAAAGGATTAGTGAGCATTCAGCTGAACTAAGGCATGGTAGGACCAAGTCCTCTGCCCTGGCTGAACATGCCGGGAAGACGTTGCATCATGTCTGTATTGAGGATGCTCAAGTCATAGCTAGGGTTGCGCAGTTTCACCATCGCAAGTTTAGAGAGGCCCTGGAGATTGAGAAAAGGCCGAATAATCTAAATAGGGATGGTGGTTGGAAGATTAGTAGTTGTTGGGTCCCGGCCCTGTCGTCATAGCCTCCTTAGGTCTTAGGGTTCTTCCCTCTCCTTTAGAGTTGTTTGCGGTGGTTGGTCCCTTTTCCTGTGTTTTTCCCCTTTAATCCCTATAGTATGAGTGTGGTTTAGGCTTATTATTATGAATATTAACCTTATTTCCTTTAGGCTATCATTAAGTTTCAATTAAACTGAGTTATGTGTTATGGTTTTGTTGTTTGATGTTTTTTGGTTTTCCTTTCATATTCAATTTCTACTATTCCTTTAGAATTATAACATTGATTATAAGCCCAAACCTCTATATGTAATATCTTCCTATTAACTTGGATACTTGTAGAATATTATTGGAATTATGTTTATTATTTGAATATAGATTTCTTAATAAATATAGATTATTAAATTAATTACAAAATTACCTCTTGGATAGGAGACATAAATTATGGACCATTAGATTTAAATAATATTATCATTAAATAAATATATAATGTACCTATAATATTAGTTTAGTTTGAAGCAAGTTCATTAACAAATAAATAAATACTTCAAGTATAAATTTACCTAATTTAACTGGTTTCCATAAATAAGAGTAATTTAATTCATCAAGGTTAGTATTTATTTGACTAAATATTTGTTAATAATATTGGTGGAATAATAAATTATGAAATATATTTTGGATTAAAAAATGTAAATTGTTAAATTAATAGAAAAATAGTGGTATTAATGACCATCATATTAAAAGGATAAATAAAAATATTACTAAATAAATATGCCTTGTACCAATGATAATATTTTAATTTGGATTAGTTAGGTTGTGGGATATAGTTATACATTTATTATTTTAATTAGGTTAACAATTGAATACTTTTATTTTTTTGTTGGAATGATAAGTTATTTAAATTATTATATTTTATTAATTTAGTTTCTAATGATAAATTAAAAATATTATTGATATTATTTTAATTGGAATTAGCGAGGTTTTGGTTATTTATACACATCTATTTTAGTTCTTTTATTATATAATTTACCGAATTTAACTAATTTCTGTGAATAATAATAATAATTAAATATAACCCGGTTATTATTGGTTTGACTCGGGTCATTAGGTCAAAGTTAGCCGTTGGCAATATAGCCGTTGGAATCTCTGCACATACTATTTAACAAGCTAACTGGATTGGTTCTTCAACTTGTCCTGACGATGAACCACACTTGTTGGTTCGAAACGCGTCGACAAAAGAATATCTATGTGATTACGCTGAAAAATCTCTAAACAATGTTTTTATTATTTTTATTTTTCTCATGCTTTATGTTTTATGTTTTTCTTTTACATTTTTTTAGGTTTTTTTTTTTCTTTTTTTATATATATTTTTTGTATTTGATTTTTTTTTTTCATGTTTTTATTAATTATCTTTTATGTTTTATTACTAACATGAAAATCAACCACTTTTAAAAAAAATCATCCACACTTAATTCAATAGAAAATTTAAAGTGTAAAAACTAAGCCCTCTAAACAAAAAAGGCTGATGCACATCAGCACTTTTGAAAATCGCTAACAAAAAAAAAATTGTTCACACTTGATACATAAATAAATAAAACACAAATAAATAATAATAATAATAATAAATTTAAAAAATAATATATATATATATATATAGATATATATATATATATATATATATATATTATATATATATATATAATATATAATATATATAATATATATAAATAAAAATTTAAATAAAACTTAATTAAATTAATATAAATTAAATGTCAAAAATAAGCCCTCTAAAAAAATGTGTTGATGCTGCATCAACGCTTTTCAAAATCAGCATGAAAATACTAACATTTAAAAAAATGTGTTGATGCTGCATCAACACTTTTCAAAATCAACATGAAAATCACTAACATTTAAAAAAATGTGTTGATGCTGCATCAACACTTTTCAAAATCAGCATGAAAATCACTAACATCGAAAAAAAATGCTCATACTTGATACATAAAAAAATTTTAAGTACCAAAAATATGCTAAAAACAAAAGTGTATTCTAGCATCACCACTTTTCAAAATTGGGTGATTTTTTGCTACCTCAAAAAAATGGGTACCAGTTCACTTTCTCGTTTGATCGGTAATTATGTTTTCTTCCTCCCCGACACAATGGCTTGATCCCTCAAACCCCTTTTCTGCAACTTCTCCTTCCCTACTGGAATGGGCTTGTTCCTCAGACCTTCTGCTTGCAACTTCTTCCTCTGTTATCAACAACGGTACTCCTTCAACAAGCACATTGTTGCATACTTCTTCTGCTGTTGGAAGGTTTTGTTGTATTGAATCAACAGGAGGTATTGTGGATAGTATTAGCTATTCAACAGATTGTCCCTCTGATTTCGTTCGAGTCCCTGCCCTCACAGTAGCACGAGAAGATGCCTCAAATTCAGCTTTTGCGATGATTTGTTGGATATAAGTGTTCCTTCCCAAATCATGTCCTCCTTTCTTCGGGGCTTTTCCTCTGCCCCTTTTATTCGAATTTTTGTTCATGCAAGTTGGTAAGAGGGAAAATATATAAACTAAATCACTACACTCAGGACCTAGAGTAGGGTGTTAAAGGACCATTCCCTCCCTAGGATGAGAGGTAGGGCTTTAACAAATAGGAAAAGAAAATGACTAAAAAAAAGAAATGTAGGATTCAAGACCTAGAGCAAGGTGTCAAAAGACCCTTCCCTCCCTAGGATGAGAGATCAGACAAGAAAAGAACACGCATAAAAGGAAATCTAAAGCTCAGGACCTGGAGCAGGGTGTCAAAAGACCATTCCCTCCCCAAGACGAGAGATCGAGCTTTAACAACTCAGAAAAATTCAGAACAAATGACCAAAGCAAGTGACTCGGCCCAAAAATAGTAAAAAGTGACAAAAATCAAAATACTATGCTCAGGACTTAGAACAGGATAGCACTTCCCTCCCTAAGATGAGAGATTGATCCGCTGGTCAATACAGATCATGTCTTGCACCTTGTTAGCCTTCCCCGGCAATGGCACCAAAATGTTGGTGTCCGAGTGTGAATAAATTATTCCACCCTTTTCCATATTAATTCATCAATCTGGGTGCATACAACTTTCAAGGTAACGCGCAAGATATATGCAGGGGCAAGGGTACAATCTCACATCAACCAAGGATTCATGGCTAAAGAATCAAGGAATCGTTGTAACAGTAATTAGAAATAAATTGTAGAACTTAAAAGGCATTCACAGCAATCAATAAAGATCTGTAACAAAAATAAGGAATTAACACACAATAATGGAAAACATCACACATAAAAGAAATACACAACACCTGATCAGAACTGCAGGCCCAGCTCTCTGATCAGGGCTGCATTAACTCACAGCTAAGAAGAGAATAGCAACTTGCTTGTATTTGATTGATATGTAAAGATCTGTTACAATATATGCCTTTGTGTGGCTAACCCTTCGCACAGGAATAAAACCCTTTTTATACAAATACATGGGAATTACATGTTCCCCAAAACTTGGAAACTAATGCCCAAAATATACAATAGTTCAGAACAACAACTAATTGCCAAGAGAGTGAGAACAAAAAAGATCCAAAATAGGATTGAAAGTAGCTGCGAGTTGGTTATGTTGTTACAGCGTTGTTGAATAGCTGTTGTGAACACAGGACTGCTGCTACAAGTTGTGAAGGCGATAATTGTTCACTGGAATCTACGGAAATAACAAGTTTTAGTAGTTTGCATAGGCAAAACCCCTATGACTTTACTTCATCAATTAAATATTCCAAGAGATGTTAGGAAGAAGGGTTACCTCATAGGTTTATCACAATAAATGCATATCAATTTGTGCGAAAGGATGGAAGGATAGGTGAAAATGTAAGGAAAAGATAAGAAAATTTCGTGCCCAACACAAGCTACTATGTGAGATTCCATTTTTAATGGTCATGTTTCCAGTCCTGCAACTAATGTAAAGCATTAGAAGTGGTTAACCAAGGTATCCCTGGAATGAGAGGGTGCCCGTTAAACTTGGTTTTGGGTTGGAGGACAAGGAAATATGCAGAATACTCCCATGAGTCAGTGGAGACCTTCACATCCTCAATAACTCCCTCGAGGGATATTGTGGATCTATATGCAAGTTGCAACACTATAGTGGTCTTTCTCAAGCCTCCCTTAGTCGTGAAATTTGTTTTAGCCCCAAGGTCCATCAATGTGTTGGGGACTTGTTGTAGTTGCTACAACCAGCCTCCAAAAATTTTCCCATGCTTTGATTTTGGAGCCTTCCTTCTATCCACGGGAGCTTATATTTTACTGTCATCCAGTATTCACACTATGATAAGACTTATATTTTCATGCTTTTCTTGTGATGTACTGATTCCAGTTTGACATATTTCAAACATAAGCTAACTCTTGACTTGACCTTGCAGCATTGTTGGGCTTGCCTCCATAACCTATGCAATCTTGGTAGGTAGGCCATCCTTGCCTCCAAAAATCATGCAATCGTTCTTGGCAGGCCATGTTGATTTGTTTAGCTTGGAAGGTACTCCAAGCCTAGGGTTCGGGGTTTGGAGGGCAAAGCACCATAAGGGAAGCTTGTGGGCTTGGAACCCAAGTATGGGGTTTTGCAACAATCGAGATTTGGGTCAAAACTATGATGTATTTGAGCTTGGGAAATTTTGAGGTGATAGAGCTTGGTGAGTTGATTCCAACACTCGATCACTCAAATCGAAGCTCTAGAAACAAAGTTATGAATTTTTTAAGTTGTCTAGTAATTATTGGTTTTCAAGTCATGTAAGCTTGATGTAAAATTCATCCAATAGATGGGTCTCTTCAAGAATGCATGGAGCCCTCATTTTGACTATAAATATGAGGTGTAGTGATGTTATTTGAGTATCCAAGTTTGGAATTACATCTCCAAGTGTGCTCTGAAATAGGAGGAGGCTTAGCCACAGCAAGAGGAGGTTAGAGATAACGTGAAAGAGGTTGAGGGACAGTGGGGGTACTTATGTGTGAAGACAGTTTGTTGTAGGTGACATTGAAGTGTAGAAAAGGGTTTTTTAAAGGAATTTTTAAGGGTTGTTCTTAACCGTGGATGCTGGGAAGTGAAGGTTGTAGGGCTGTGGAGAAAAGCAGAGTTGTTTGAGCAGGATTTGAGGGAGGCAATAAGCCTACAATAGCTTTTGTGCTAGGCCGCATGCTATAGCCAGCAGTTGGGTTAGCTCTAAGGGTTGTGTTGAAGTGTTAAGCCTAGATTTGGGGAATCGTAGGTGTTGAGAGCCTTACCTTGGTGGAACGAAGCCTTAATAGGCTTGTGTTGTTGACTGCGTTGAGGATAAGGGATGAAGGTTGATGCCCTAACCAGTGATGTAGTGATAGCTAGAGCAGCAAGAGGATAGTAGTATTTTGGAAGGTGTATTGAGTCAAAGTTTTGACCAGATTGGATCGTGATTGTTGCAACCTATTGGTGTCATGTGGAGGGTCTTCTGAGGAAGAGAAGAGTCTCTCGTAGGAGCAGAATTGACAATGATGTGATTGGGTACCATTGATTTGATTGGAGGATAGTATGTTGACTACCCAAATTAACCCTAGAGCAGCAAACAAGAAGGACATTGTTGGTGCATGATTGGTTGAAGTTTTGAGCCTTATGAGTAGCTCTGTGATGAACTAAAGAGGCTACTAGAAAGAAAATTGGAGCTCAAATATTGGCCAACCCAGAGAGGAGTTTGATGAGCTTGTGTTCATCGTAGCAGAATCGACTTGCAGCAATGACAGGTGGTAGCCCTCTTGGAGTCTCGATGTGTGGTGGCCTTGATGGACTAAGGCACTACTAGTGTGCATTATGGGAGCAAAGGACCAGCAGGACAAGATACGACATCAAAGTTGTGCAACGAAGTTTGTCATTGCATCTTGTATACCATAGACTATTGTATTATTCATATTTGGTTTAATATGAAGATTGGGATTGTACATATTGTATAATTTTGTTAAAAACCGTGCATATTTGTGCATATGTGATTTATCGCTTTATATTTCCTCTACGCAAAGTAGTTTATGGTTGAGATTCGTGGTTTGGTAGTGTCAGTGGTTTTAAGACTCTGACCTAGACCCAAGGTCGTGGAAATTCAACATGGTATCAGAGTGTGTTTGAGCTACTTTAGAAGCAAGTAAATCATAGTTGTGCACAGCAAAGTACAGTGTGAGAGGGAGTTGGTCACATTGTGAGTGAAGGATTCACTATAATGTTGAAGTTACAAGTAGGTCTTTGGTATGAGGATAGGTTGGAAGGGTTGCCCAACTATAGTCCTTGGAAGGAAAGGATCAAGTTGGTCTTTAAAGTCAATAGGCTCTATGATTTTTTTGAGAAAGAGATCAAGAAGCCAACTAACCCTAAGGAGATGGAAATATATGATGATTTAGATGTGAGGGCAAGATTAATAATCCTAGATGGTGTGAAGGACACCCTAATACCTCATTTGTCTATGAAGAACAATGCACATGAGATGTGGATGGCCCTTCATAATTTTTTCTAGAATAAGAACAAGAATCAGGTTCTGGTATTAGAGGATAAGTTGAAGTCCACCAAGATGATAAAGGGTGAAAGTGTGACCTTGTATCTAACAAGACTGTCGTAGGTCAAAGATGATCTTGTCATCGATGTGTCTACCTCATATGGAGATATGGCAAGGATTTTCTTGAAAGGGTTCACCGAGGATTGGAAGCCCTTCATCAAAAGGATCGTTACCAGAGAGAAGTTGTCATACTTGGATAGGTTGTGGGATGAATTCATTCAGGAAGAGATGTGAGATGAGGATTTTCATCCGAAGAAGAAGGCTTCAGATGATGACATGGCACTTGCAACATGAATGAAGGGTAAGCAGAAGAAGGACTTGAGTAAAATCAAGTGTTTTAACTATGGCGATATGGGTCATTTTTCGTTGAGATTTTTTATAAAGAATAAGGGAAATGATGAGAAGAAGAAAGGAAAGTAGGTCATTGGTGTTTCCACTTTAGCCGAGATAGATATCCCTCCAGAATATTGGAAGAGGGGGACTTTTCTATGATTTCTCATTTCTCGCAAGGTATTGTCAATGAGGATGGATGGTACATGGAAAATGGTGCGACGAAGCATATGATAGGGTCACAGGAGTTTTTTGAAACTCTAGCTGAATGGGACTCCAAGTTTCACATGGTGTTGGGCAACAAGAGTCAATTGGAGATCTGAGGATTGGATGTTGTGTCATTCAGGATGGAGACATGACTTATGATGCAGGTCCAGGATGTATTGTTTGTACCAGGACTTAGATATAGCATGATTTCCATCTCGATGATCAAGAGGAAGGGGTTTGAGGTCTTGTTCTGGGATGGGAATGAAATACTCAGGCCTAGAGGATCTAGCTCTAATGGGATTGTGCTTAGAGCTAGAGAGCATGGTCTCTATAGGTTGGCGGGCAAGCATGTGGATCATTGTAAGAAGCAGGTGGAGCAGGTACAATTTTTAGAGAAGCAGGTGCAGGTACAAGTGCAGGCTTCAAAGAAGAAGGTACAGGTTCCTTTGAAGGAGGTATGTCTTCCTACAAAGGTCTAGGTTCCAGAGACTCAGAGAGATTCTAGTTCGAGAGGGAGCTTACAAATTCAGAGGGAGACTCTGTAGCCCAAGAAGAGCGCGTGGTCTGTGGGGAGAAAGGGTGCTTCTACAACTGGAAAGAAGGAATCATGAAGAGAGTGGAATATGTTACAGGTTAAAAAGAAGAATCAGGGTTCTTCCAGCAGTGAGAGAGACACTTCTGAGAAGGGTAGTTCACCATACAGGGATTGTTGTGATTGTGAACGCCAGGAGTTGGGAAAGTGTTGTGAGTAGTGATGATGATGACGAGAGACTTCCTAGTCTTGGAATTAACTCCCTCGCTAAGAGAGAGTGGTCATGTGCGTATATTGGGAAGTAATCCAAGCCCTAGGATTCAAGTTTTGGAGGGGAAATCACCACAAGTGAAGCTTGTGGGCTTGGAACCCAAGTATGGGTTTTGCACCCATCGGGATTTGGGTCAAAACTATGATGAATTTGAGCTTGGGAAAATTTGAGGTGGTAGAGCTTGTAGAGACTATTCCAACGCTCCAAACATCACTCAAACCAAAGCTCTAGAAACGAAGTTAGGAATTTTTGAAGCTGACTAATAATTATTGGCTTTCAAGTCATGTAAGCTTGATGTAAAATTTGTCCAATAGATGGGTCTCTTCATGAATTTGTGGAGCCCTCATTTTGAGTATAAATATGAGGTGTATTGATGTTATTTGAGCATCCAAGTGTGGCATTATATCTCCAATATTTCTTTGAAATAGGAGGAGGCTTATCCGCAGTAAGAGGAGGTTAGAGATAGTGTGAAAGAGGTCGAGGGACAGTGGGGGTACTTCTGTATGAAGGCAGTTTGTTGTAGGTGATATTGAAGTGTGTAAAGGGTTGTTTGAAGGCATGCTTATGGGTTTTTCTTAACCGTGGAAGCTGGGAACTGAGGTCGCAGGGCTTTGGAGAAAATCATAGTTGTTTCAATAGGATATGAGGGAGGTCGTAAGCCTATAGCAGTTGTTGTGCTAGCCCGCAAGCCATACCCAATAGTTGGGTTATCTCTAAGGGTTGTGTTGAAGTGTTGAGCCCATATTTGGGGCATCATAGGTGTGGAGAGCCTTACCTTGGAGGACCATAGCCTTAATAGGTATGTGTTGTTTACTGCGTGGAGGATAAGGGCTGAAGGTTGATACCCTAACCAATGATGGAGTGACAACTAGAGCAGCAAGAGGACAACAGTATTTTGGGAGGTGTATTGGTTCAAAGTTTTGACCAGATAGGATCATGATTGTTGCATCCTGTTGGTGTCGTGTGGAGGGTTTTTCAAGGAGGAGAAGAGTCTTTCCTAGGAGTAGAATTGTCAATGACATGATTGGGTACCAATGATTTGATTGAAGGGCAGTGCGTTGGCCACCCAAAGTATCCCTAGATCAGCGAACAAGAAGGAAATTGTTGTTGCATGATTGGGTGAATTTTTTAGCCTTATGAGTAGCTCTTTGATGGAAGAAATAGGCTACTAGAAGGTAGATTAGAGCTCAGGTATTGGCCAACCTAGAGAGCAGTTTGATGAGCATGTGTTCATTCTAACATAAGTGACTTACTGCAGCGATAGGTGGTAACCCTCTTAGAGTCTCGATGTGAAGTGGCCTTGTTGGACTAAGGCACTACTAGTGAGAAGTACAGTAGTGAAGGACCAACAGGACAAGATATTACATCGAAGTTGTGCAATGAAATTTGTCATTGTATCTTGTATACCACAGACTATTGTATTATTCAGATTTGGTTTAATAACGAATATTAGGATTGTGCATATTGCACAGTTTTGTTAAAAATCATGTATATTTGTGCATATGTGATTTACTGCTTTATATTTCCACTATACAAAGTAGTTTATGGCTGAGATTCTTGGTTTGGTAGTGTCAATGATTTTAAGACTCTAACCTAGACCCAAGGTCATGGAAATTCAACAGGCCATCCTTGAGCATCAAAACTGTGTAGTTCTAGATAGCAGCCCAGCCTTGTTGATAGAAACTGTGCAAATCATCCCTTGAGCTCGGAAACTATGCAATGCACTTAGTCAAGAAGTTTCCCAGTCCTCAGGAATTGTGCAATCCTTCTTAGAAATGTGCATTCAAGCTTCTCGAAAAATAAAAAAACAAAAGAGGAGAAAGCATCCCTAGAAAAAGGGATTCCTTAATTAGTTTCTCGAATGTGGAACACTTACTATTTTTGGAACTTTCTACCAAGTGTCGCTTTTTCCATGATTTTATGCATGCAAGTCATTAGTTTAGATATATTTAATAAACGCCCCTAGAGCTCATTGGTACATTTGATCTTGAATCTCTAGCATTCCCAAGGAGATCAAGAATCCTTCACAAGAGTTTGTGATGCTTTTCTAGCTGAGTTTTGGTTTTTCCATCATTTTTTGTCATTTGGCTTCTGTGAGTGTTGTTTTTCTCATTTCTTTTCATGGTTTTTGGTGTTTTAATGTTATTATCTTATACAAGTTTCAGTTCGGTCCATCATTTTTCAAAAGTGTCACATTAGTTTTCTTGTTTTTCCCATTAGTGGTCGATGTTGGGGTGACTCTCCATGCTTGTTTGTTTTTCCTTTTGCATGTTAATCTTCTGCACTTGTTTTTGGCTGATATATCCATACTTAGTCAAATCTATGCTTTAACATGCACCACCACTCGAATCTACTTGTTTACCATACCAAAAGATGAAGTTGTTGATGATAAATTCAAAGAGATTGCTCAATTGAAAGAATAGTTGAAGAAGGCCATATGGTTATTGCACAGTTGCAGCAATAAAATAGGGAATTAAAGAAAGTTATCCCAGAAAAGACGACTAAACCTAGTGAAGATGAATAAGTGGCTAAGGCTACACAAGTTGCTACCAAATCCAAGGGAAAATATAAAGTAATGAAATAGGATGTTAAAAAGACAAAAGTTCCAACAGCTAAGGTTACTAGATATTTATCTAGAAAGCTACAAATCCAAGAAGATAATACAGAGGTAGATGAGGGAAAGCACCTTTAACAAGTTGATAAGGCAACTGAAGGAGGTTCACAGGGAGATTTCTAAGCTCAAGCAGTAGGATGAAATGGTCAGGAAATAAATGAGTGATCTTTTGGTTATCAGCCACCAATGGACAATGCCAAATACATGTTGAAGTGATTTCTTCCACTACACAGGCAAATGAAAAACGTCTGCAGACAGAATATTTCTATGAGGAAAGAATTAAGATCCACCAAACAATAGTTAAGGGAGATGCAGGAGAAAGATAGAGGCAAATTGGACCTCTTGGATGAGGCAACCAAAATTTGAATGATGGAAGGGGTGAAATAACATAGTTTTGATTTTTTACTTTTGCCTAAGGTATGATTATTTATAGGTTTGAGGCTCCAGGTGATATTTTTTTGCATAAAGTCCCTCTTGAAACCACATTTAGTAAGAATTCTGAAGTCATTTTTGAAGAAGCATTTTTCACAACATTTTGTGCCCTAGCTAGCTTTAGCATTAGGGTTTTTGATGTGTATATGAATGTTTGGTATTTTTGTGAAGGAAGGCTTGAAAGCGGTATATGGTATGATCATTGTAGTGTCAACGTCATCGCCAATGTGTGAATCATGTCTAGAGACATAATTGTTACTTAAACCATGAAAAAAGATGGTGTTGCGCTTTTGAAACTAGTGCTACATTTTTTGTTATAGATGAATTTTTCAAAGTTGGAGCCTTTGTGTGGTGAAAGAAATCCTCTAAGGGGGCAAATATCCATGTCCAGGCTTTTTCACACATGTTGGAGTCACCAGGAAGCTCAGAAATAAATCGAAGATATCATAACCATGGAGTGTTTTGTTTTCATATTGTGTTCTTGCATTTCTGGAGAATTAGGAAGTTGTGCAACAACAACGTTGTGCTTCCAAACAAACATCCTTTTGAATGAGTCAACTTAGTCAAAACTTGCTTTAATTTGTTTTTATGGTATTAGTAATTGCAATAAAGCATTTAGTGACTCACAAGCTCTATTTTGGCCTGAGAAATCAATGTAAAATGCTTAGAAAATATATAGTTAAGCAATCCCTAGTCTTTAGGAGTTAGTTCTATTTTCATTACAGAAGTTAGAAACAGGAATCCTAATGAGGAATTTGGCCCCTAAAGGTTGTAACTGACTCATTTGAGTCTATTTATGATGTGAATTTAATTTCAAAAATGGTTGGTAAGGTTCAAGAGAAAGGAAATCGTGTATTGCACTTAATTTTGAGATATTTTTATAGTGAATGAAATAAAGAGGTGGAATTTGCAAGGATTCTTGAGTTAGTTTTATTTGGATATGTGCTTATTTTATTTATAATTTATCTTTCATGACAATCATTCTTTGAATGTATCTTCTTGTTTATTTTAACAAATATTTGATTCAGAATTCACTCTAAATAGTGCTTTGTTTTAGTTTGCTAGACATCTATGTTTTCTGCTAAAATGACAATTAGAATTCATCTTGATGCTTGATTCTATTTTGTTATTTTCAATTTTTTCTTCACTCACCCTCCTACAATTAACTCAGAATAAAAATCTCTAAAGAGACTACCTACCTCACCCCCGTATAAGCTCCATTTTTTCTTCATTTCATAAACATAATTAGGTAGACATGACTCCATCCCCAATGGATCTATCTCCTTTCCTACCAACAAATATTTTAAAATCATACCCTACTAAGCACTATAAATAGCCTAACATCTGAGTAATTGAACATCCTAGATAGACAAAACCCTCTCTAAAGCTAGAAGGGCTAGATTCTAGCTTACAAGTGGTTTTATGGTTACCTGTGAATTTCTCTCAGCCTACGAAAAATTACAGAGAGCTAACAGAAGGGAAGGCGATAGAGAAATTTGCATTCAGTACTATGGGTTTCAATTCGTATGATCTGAGGAATATTTGCAAAGATCAATGTGTGAGAATCCGTTTTCAACGGCTAAGTGGGACCTTTCACTGCCGAGAGGAAGATGGATGGAAGAATTGCTACAATGCCTCTCAGTCCTGTGCGATGATCAGTTTTTTAGGAATTTCAAAGGTTGTTCCGTAGAAATAAGTCACTCCAAAGGTAGCACCTATTAGGGTCCTATAATAATAGGATTCATCATTTTGAATTGGTTATGATTAATCTTGTAATATTGTACATACTTTTGCTTTCTGCAAAATGTTTTCCATATTAAAAATAAAAAATCTAAAGAGGGCATGTCCTAAAAGAATAATCAAAGGACAAAAAGAAAGATAAAAAAGGTGAAAAATATGAACGCTAAAAGAGATAAAAATAGATCATGAAAGTGTGCAAATTCAAATGCCACTAACTTTTTAATTTACATTGCAAAATAATATTGTGTGCAGCTTGTCCAAAATTCCACAATCCATGGTGGTCAAATATTTTAATCTTGACTCATTCATGCTTTAAATTTCATGTTGATAGATAGAGAATAAATATCTAGCCAAACTGTTTAATCTTGGCATATCATTAGTTAGGTAAAGAATAATAATGAGCTCGTCGGCTTAACTGAGCCATTGGAAGTTATAAGGTTAGAATTAAATAGTTTGCTTATCAAAAGAAAAGGAAATAAAGGGTCAACAAGCTCAAATGCACCCATTGAAATGAAGAAAAAGTGTTAGGGCAAATAAAGGGTAGGTAGAAGAATTTTTGCAAAGTTCACAAATTTGCTAAGTTAAAAGCACATTTATCATGCTTAATCCTATGTTTCATGTGCAGGAGGAATTGAGAAAAAGAAAGGATATTCACCAAAGTTTGTTTACTAAATTTCCCCTCATTTCAATACACCCCCAGATACTTATTTGCTAATTTCCCCCATTATCCCTTTGTTACTTATAAATACATTTCCCCATCATTTTGACCTTTACCCCTTGGTTTCACACAATTCTCTAGAAATTACCCTTCAAAAATCATCCCCCCTTCCCAAAACCCCCTTTCCCTAGTGTGAAACCCATTCCCCATTACAAATATCACTTTCCCCCATTATTAATTTCCTTTTCCCCTTAAAAAACCATAAAAACCCTTTATCCTGAGTTTTTATTTACTATGCCCCCGCATTATGTAATTAACGTCCCCCACTTTATTTTTCCCTGATACCCTTTTTTAACCCACCAACCCTTGGTGCAATTAAAAAACCCTCGCCACATAACCACACCTTTATATCCCACTGCTTATATTAAATCCCGACATTATTTATTAATTAATTACAATTATTTGTAATTAAACCTCGGGCCTTGCCAAACACTTTCTCGTCTCTGTCCATACAACTCAACTATGTGATATCCCTCTGATCTCCCACCCCCATATCCAACGGCGCACATCCATATCACGTGGATTCATCGTCCAACTGTTAATAGCCCGAGAGCACGCGAGATTCACGGTTTTGGTTGGGCATTGTTCTGCTACATGGCGGCACCAGGTTATATCACGTGCTCGCAAAAAATACCACCCACCATCCAAAAGTGGTGCGATGTCGTACAAAAACACCTCCCCACCTAACAGCAAAACTGCCCACTGTTCATTGGCCAAATTCCACACCAAAATGTTACCATTATCGGTTAAAAGGCCGAAAAATCCCCAATTCACTATTTTCGTTCATTTTCGTTGCAAACCTGTGCTAAGCCATTTGTGACACCCTGAACCTCTGTGCGACCAATTTGACCAACTTTTGTCACCTGAAGATGTTTTGGACACCAAATTGAAGCAGAAAATAGCCAGTTCAAGCATCGGTACCCTCTACAACTACCACATAATCTCGTCTGCACACCAAATCACCAATTTCCAAGTATTATTAGAAAAACCAAAATGTCCCTATGAATTTGAAAAATGCACAGTAATTATTGAATGGTTAAATAATTAAATTAACTAAAAAACCTTCCTGAATTGAAGAGAAACCTACTGTACATCCCAAACCCTTTTTTACATACTATAATTACCCTCCCACTGTTCCAGAGCCTCTAAACCTCACTCCTAAAACCACTGAAAGCATAATTCAATTCATTTAACCCAATTATGGCTTCCCAAACCTCTTTGGATGTAATACCTCTGCAAACCCCTCACCTGGATATTGACCACCTTGCATTAGCCGATAGCAACTTTCAAATTAAAGACACTGCTTCCCATGCCTACCTACTAAAACTCCATTGTTGGAGTAAAGACAAGTTTTTAAACCAGAACGATGACATTCACCTATGGGAGTCCAATTTTCCCAAGTACTTGTTCCCAGAAGTACACCCATTCCCAAAAATCATCCACTTATTCCAATCTTGCTATATTCCTAGTCAAAGAGCCATAGGCACCCTTGACCAACAAGTTTTATTCACCATCATTATAGAATCCATTAATCAAATGCTACAAATCGAGCCAAGCCAAAATGAGACCCCACTTTCAATTGAAGGCTTGCTTGACCTCTATACCAAGCTAGACCTGCCCAAGATAGCCCATATTTTTTAAACTTTCATCATAGAGGAGTCTCATACTCCCACTGATAATCCTCCTTATGTTGCCACAATTTTTTATAAGAGAGGCGGACAAATCATAACCATGCTCTCTTGCATTTCAGGGTACACCTTTAATGAACATGTGGATGAGGTTTTTCTTGCTTTACTTTCCATATTTTTCCCAAGAAAGCCTCTTGCTACAATTTCTAACTATGCTCAGTTTATAGTAGACAGAATCCATGAGCAGTTTATCAGACTACCAAATGAGAGAGTCTTCAAATACTCTTCAGTTTTGTTTCACGTGTTCCTGTATTACCAGTCAGACAAATTTCCTGTCAACATTCAGAAGTTAGACACCACAGGCAGTCAAAGATCAGTCATCTATTGGACACCATTTATCCAAAAATACTCTACTATTTTTCTTATAAATACTTCATTGATTCATTTGTGCATCTTGTTACAAATATGTTAATCAGTAGTTATCAGCCCAGGATCAGTCAAGAAATAAAAGGGTTTTACAGTTGGCAAAGAATAGTAAAGTGGGAGATAGGTATTTATACCAAGACCACACGGAGATAAGGATATATGGATGCCAACTAGCTCCTTACAAACTGCCCAAATACCTCCCCATGAGGATATTTGCATTAGAGTACTTTAGGCATATTATAAACTCTGATGAATTCAATTTATTGTCAGCCAAGAAGAAGACTCAATTTAAGATGAAAAACCAATTGAGCCCCTTTATTTCTAATAATAGGGAAGTTGGACCAAAGGCTAAGGAGATTTTACAGCAAATGAACTTCAAGAATAGTTTTATGTGGCAATATGACCCTCATGGAGTCATAAATAAACTAAGACTCAAAGTCAAATTGGGTCCTTTCATACATCATCCCAGGCTAGACATTGAGAGATTTTCCAACCAATCTGAATGGTTGGAAAACACTTTGACAAACATGGACAGTGTTGTAGTAGATGTGGAAAATGCATTGATAGATGTGGAAAAGTATATTGATACTAGTTCCTTTCTGCAATTCCAGCCCTAGGAGAATAGATGAATATTACTCCCATCCTACAAACTCCAGCAAATGAAGACAGGAATGTGAAAAGAACCATGGAAGAAGGTTCTAGTTCAGCAATGGACACTACAAATGAACAATTTGAGATTAGTTACAGGAAGAGGCCCAAGCTTAATCCTGTAATGAACAAGAAGACACCATTGACACAGTGGAAATCACTGACACTGAAGCAATGGTTGGAAGGAATAAAATCCCAATAGCTTCAAAAGAAAGACAACAACCTTCTACCTCAGACAGAAACAACTCAGCATTGAGGTCTCTTCATCCACCAGGCCTGTGGATAAAGAGAAAGATATTAAAGAGAGGTACAAGGAAATTAAGTTGAGGAATGAGACGTTGAAGGTTGAGACTTGTGCCCAATACTTCAAGCAAACACCTGCCAATAAAAATAGGTTAATTCCAACCTTCGACATTAAGACTGGGAATATGCAAATGAAATTCATGCAACCTACAGTCCAGTAGCCAAGATCATTAGCAAACTATAAGAAAACATACTTTGAAGTTTTGGCCAGGGATGTTCACCCCATTGACCAAATTGAGTTTCACAAACAGGAAGGTGAGATGATCTATTCCACCATGACAAATAAAGCTATGATTGTGCACAAACTTCAAGGTTCATTAGATAATATCACTACATAGTACAAACTAGAAAAGGCCTCCTCACAGGCCAAGGACAACAGAATCAAGTCACTTGAAGACTTGGTGATTGAGCTTGGACATGATCCCAATGATGTCGAGGTTGCTAAGAAATTAATAAATAAGAAAAATGAGGATATTGTTGCTCTCAAAAAACAATTGAAGTTGCCTCATTTAGAACATCCACAGACCAAGGAGGTCCTTGAGAGCCAAACTCGGCAGGAGGAAATGATGGACCTTGTCTTACAACTTTATGACCAATTAAAATAAATGGAGAAGGAGTTGGACAGCTTAATACAGCTAAAATAGGCTAGCCTTGAGACTACCACTACCATTGCCATTCCAACAGTCACTACAATAGTACCATCCACTTTGTCAGCTTCATTGGCTCCTACAACTCCACTAGCTACAACACTTCCAACTACAACAACATCTACATCAGCAACAGGTTCAACAATAGTAGCAACTCAACCAGGTGATGAGGCAAGCAAACTGGTCAAAGCAATGGAGGACATGTTCATTCAGACCTCTGAAATAAATAGACTCAAAGAACAGTTATGGAGTCTAGAGGATGAGAAGAAAATAGCTGAGATTATGCACAAATATGAGGTTCAGAAGTCAACCAGGATGAATAAGAGGATAAATAACTTAGAGAAAGAACTAACATTGAAGGAGCCACTTGGCCAAGCTAAAGAACAACTATGGGCCAATATCATTGACTTTGTCAATGATATTTGGTCATCTATACAAGTCATCTTTGAGCAAAATGACTTAGTCAAAGAAGCTACAGAAGCAATACAAAGAGTTAAGGCTAAACTTGGAGACATGCCAGAAGAAGCCACTAGAATAATCCATTTCCTTAACTCTAAAAACAAATATGAGTTGCAGGAGTTGGACATACCTGACAGGACTGGCACAATACTAGAAGTGAAAAAGGTGCTCACCAAGAGGAATTTAGTAATGAACCTGGAGGATAAATGCCAAACCATGCAGTTGGCTATAGACAGGTTCATGGTAAAGTTTGATGTTTTGAGGAAGAAAGGTATGTCAAATCCCTTGGTGATAAATGACAAATTGATGCCACAAGAAGACTACAATAGGAGAATTAGAGAGGTGTCAAGGGATCAGACAAATAATTCTTCTATGGAGGGGATGCCTACTGGAAACGTTCTATATCAGACATTTGAGAACCTATTTTACCTCCATCATGAGGTAAAACACATTTTTGTGAAAAGACCCACCTTTGCTAAGTAAACAGAAGCAGATGAAATTTATAGGAAAATGGTAAATATCAAATTACTAGATGCAGATATTTGGGAGAGGTTAAATGACTTACTATAAAAATGAACAATAAAAATGAAAAAGCACAGTAAAATAAAAGTAACAAACCATTGAGATGAAAGAGTATTAGGGTAAAGAGTATCAGTTAAAAAGGGAACAGTAAAAAGAACAGTCAGTGTCAAGACCAATAGCAAGGCAGAGAATAAACAGCAAAAGATCAAAGCATAAAGAAAACACAACCAAATAAATAGGGACAACATACAATAGTTAAACATTTGTCTCTGTCTTCCTGCATGAAGATATTTCTTTTTCCTAGATTAATTCCCAACATAGTTTGGGATATGTTGTAAACTATTTTTGTATAAATACTTCATAATTTGAAGTATTGGGTGTGGATTGCTAGACATTTGTAGAGTTGTATTGATCTGAAACCTAAGGGTTCAATGTATAATTTTTTCAAGTCAGTAGACTGGACTGAGTAATAATGAGATTGCATTACAGGATTCATGTGTTGAGCTACTTCAATGAAGTATTTTCTTTGTCAAATTGTTATTTTCTTGTGTTTCACAAACTTGCATGTTATCTAAATTGAATGAATTAACTGGAAATTTAATTCAGAATTTGTTTAAGTACAATTTGTCTTTAACACTTAATCATATTAATGTTTTCTTCTAATATTCGGATCTGAGAATCCTTAATTGCTCTCCCATCACGGTTGACCTCTTTCACTTCCTTCATAATCCGATTTAAGGAACCCTTAATTGCTCCTTGGATCTGATTGAAACCACTTCACCATCCAGCCTTAAGATCTGAAATTTACTCAGCTATCTTGTCCTGTAAACACTATTTTTAGAATTTGTTTGCTTGCCATTTGACCCCATAACCCAATGGTAAAATACATCCCTGTATCCATCTAAGTAAGTGACCCCACCACCAAATACAAATCAAAACCCAAGTACAATCATAACTAGCCTAAAATCAAATAACTAAAACAAAGTTAAATCATAAAGAGAGAGCCCTCTCTGAGTATTAGGAAGGCTAGATCCTAATCTCCAAAGTAGGTTTGTCGTTGTTGTAGATCTAACCCAGAATATATGAGAAATAACAAATATACCCAATAATAACAAGATCAAAATAAATAGAAATGTTTCTTTATTGATATCAAACCCTTAAGGTAGGACAACACCATACATTCACTCCTTAAGGAAGGAGAATACTCCACAAGCCATATGCCTGTTCATATAAGAATGCTTCTCTTCATGTCTCACCATGTGGAGTCTCTAGCCTCTATATAGGCCTCATACATACAATACCATGCATCATTACCATGGTTTCCTCATACCATCAACTAATACCATGGGCCTCGTACATTATTATTAACTACTTGTGGTCCCTTACATGACATGGGTTAACCACCTTATTTATTACTATGGCCCATCCCATTATTATATTATTACCTTGGGTACCTCCCTTGGTACCCCATATTATCCCCCCTAGGTATATAACAGTGGTTACCTCTATCATTTCTTTCATAACAAATCTAGAGAAATTTTGGAGTGATAACAGCGCCAACGAAAGAGCACAACTTAGTGTGCGAGAAGGGGAAAATGAAGTTTGTTCACAGTCCAAGGGGGGGAACAAAGCCACAAGATGAACACATATCCAGTCATTATGGGAGTAGCATTAGTAGTAGAGGTAAGGAGGAAACAGAGGATGTAGGAGGCAGAGAAAAAGAATAAAGAAGAAAGGGAGCATAGGAGGAAATAAGAAGAAGAGAATTAGAAGTAAGGAGAATAAGAAAGGAGAAAAGCGGAGGCAATAGTAGAAGAGGCAGACATACAAGTAGAAGAACGAGAACAAAATTGGCAATCAGAGGAGAAGGGAAAATAGATGTAGGACAAAGAGCTCGCTTAAGAAATAGAGGAGTTGATTGAAGTTCAATACATGGAGGAACCGGAGATGTTGAACCAAGATGTCAACCTAATTCCAAGTACACATCAAGTCACCATTCAGTCTCCCCATCCTCTAGCAAAGCAAGCTCCAAGCAAGGAAGATGAAATTGTTCCTCTCAATGCTGGTCTGGTTATGGATACATACAATCTGTCATATGAAGAGCTTCAGAAAAATATTGCACAAGCGCAGAAGAAACACTTTCTGGATGACCTCGCATATCCTGCATTCATCACAGAAAGGGTGATCATGACAGACACCAAAATAAATCCAAGTGCCATTTCCACAACCAACTTGGACTTCGTAGGTGCTTTAAAGTGAAATACGGATGATTTTTTGGCCAAGAACAAATAACTAGAAAAGAACTTGCAGGTTACTAGCCAAGAGGTTGAACAGCTCTAAGTAGAGGTGCAGAATGCATCTTCTCCATAGGTCCACCTTGAATAATTGAAGGCAGCAATACTTAGTGAAGTATTGACACCAGGAGAGAACATGTGGAGTCTTTATAAGGAGTTTGTTACCATGCATAAGGCAGCTGTCCACTTGCATGGTTTGCAACAAAAATGTAAATATTTTGTTAAATCTCTTAGGAATGTGCAAGTTGTGATCACTGTCGTGTGTGAATGTTCAATGCAATACAAGGGGCACCACTTGACTTGGGCAAGAAAAAAATGCAAGACGAAGAGTTGGAGAAGGCAAAGGTTCGAATGCTTTTCTAGAATAATAAACATCTTACCTCATTCATTGCCAACACTAAGGCATCATATCCTTAGTTATATAACAATCTGGACTTCTTGGTGAAATCACACAGGATCCCATCAGTTAACTCAGACATGGAGATCAAGCGCAAAAATCAAGTTAGGCAGGAGATTTAGGAATACTTGGAATAGTGGAGACAGGTAACCATCAAGGAAGATCTTGAAGTAAACTGACAGAGTATGCACAAGTACATTGGTAGCCCTGTCCAAATCAACACGATGTTTCTCCTACTCAAGAAGCAAACACAAACCGGTTCCAAGTCACTGTACCTAGATTCCACTTCCAATCTGACACCATCACACAGTACAAATCTTAGCATTTCTACATAACCAAGAAACATCAAGTGGAAGTTATTGAGCTGGAATTTCCCCAAACGCAATCTTAACTATGTTATATTATTAGGTTTTCTAGTTGGCTCTACCCAATTTTGTCTTACTAATTTGTAACTAATTTGTAAGTGGAATTCCAAGTGTCAATATTGGAATGTGAAGAGTCACAATGTAATGAATATAATGTGTCATTTTTTAAAGAAGTTGAAGAGTTGTGAGGGAAATCCAAGAGTCACAAAGGGGAGTTGAAGAGTCACCCCCTCTTGTTATAAATATACCCTCATAACCAATGTAAAGGGATTTTGGGAGCAAAGCTTTTGGCTAGGCTTAGGCTTATAATCAAGAGCTTGGAGTTTGTGAGAACCTTGGCTTCTCCATAACATAAAGGGAGTATCCTTCTTTGGAGGAGAAGGTGTTGACTTCATGTTCCACTATTGGGGCTAGTTGTTTGTCAATGATATATGTATGATTACAACTTTCACTTAATAAAAGCTCAGAGCCAGCACATTTTCATGCATATGTTATGAATATAGTAGGACTATTCTTGTTATGTTTGCAGTGTATGTTATGTAATTTAGGCTTATGCTTATGAACTATTTCATTTGCATTGGTACAAATCTTATTGAATGTGTGTTGTTGTTTAATTCCATCATTGTTAACTTGTGAACTATTTCGCAAATTATCTTGTGATGTCTTTATGTTTGTGTGTTCCTTTCAAGATGTGTATTAAGAAACTGCGTGTATACGCGCCTTCGCTTCACTGAACCTGCGTATAGATCTATAAAGAGAATTTACCCCTTCAAATGTTTAGATATTAGTTTAACCAGATTACCAGATTTATAGATCAAGCAAGCGCCACATAGAACAGATCAAAATCATACAAAGATACTATCATTCAAGCCTTAAGATTTTGACCCATCAAAAGAACTTATCCTTCTCCTTGCGCTCAGGTTCCTTCTTCCTTCAGATCCAGATTTGCGCCATAACCCAATCACCGTATTCCAGATCTAGCACTTTTTTCAGATATTCAATGATTAGATGATTCCTCGCCAAATGATCTCCTTCCTCTTTTATAGAATTAGGCATTTCACAATACCACAGTCCAAAAACCATAACAATTCAATACCATGGACCCAATACTTGGGATCAATACTTATGACAAGATACCATGGCCCAAAACCATAGGTTCAAATACCAAGGACTAAATACTATATACCAAAAATAAGTTCTCCCACATGTACGCGCTTTTCCTTGCATGAAAGTGCGTGTATACGCATACGCGACTTGGGAACGTCCAACCTGTGTGTATACGCGACTTCGTCAAAGTGAACCTGCGTAATGTATTTTTCTTCTTTCTGAATGCCTGAACTGTGATCTGTCACCAGAGCGAGTTGCCATCAAGGAAAACACCAGTTCCATAGCACCAAACCTGTGCCATAATGCCAACAATCTCCCCCTTTGGACTTGATGGCAACCCCAAGATCCTCAATCAAATTCATTCTCCCCCTTTGTCATCAAGGGCAAAGGGTTGTTCTCCCCCTGAGTACATGGTGAAATCTTTGTGCTGCTATGCTGACCAAGCTCCCCCTAACTTGTAGGCAAGATCTACAAAAAGATGTTCTTCAAGAAGAACCATGACTTATACATCATAAAAGACCTTCCTATCACCAACAGACTCTATACATACATCCATCACCCAACCAAGTGGGGATATACCAGAAATTTACATAAGACAACCAAGTCCATTACATCATTCATCCCAGGCATAGTGGGGAAACCAAAATAGGCCATTACATGACCTTGATGATATACATGACATAGAGACAAAATAGCAAGACTTATGGAACCTCCATGGCACTTGACTTTCTGCAAAGCCACACACTTGTTCCCACCAAAGTCAATATACTATTGCAGTGAAGGCACATAATTAAAACCCATTGTATTGGCAACTGGGCCATACTCCAGATGGGACTCCTACACCAAACGGTTTAAGGTCTAATTGGGAATTCAGATCGAGGATATCCCCTGAATGTTGGCATGTATAGCACCATCAACATTTTGGGTGCTAGAAGGAGGGCCATATGACAAGTTGAGCCCAGGAAGTCTGTTTGAAACTTTCACATCTTCAATGGCTTCTTACCAAATCTTAACCCCAACATATTTTTCCATAACCGCAAATTTGAAAGTGCACATGGGAATAATTTATTACTTGCAAATCTGAAATTCAATGGCGAGGGTGGAACAACCATTCTCGAGCACACCGATTGTTTTTTCGATTTTTTCATAAAACACAATATTCACTATGAGGATATTGCATGCAAGTTGTTCGTCCTCGCATTCGAAGCGTGCGTAAAGAACTGGTGCTACATATTTCCAGTCACTTCCATTCATTCTTTCAAGCATCTTGTCAATGAGCTTTATTGTTCCTTTGACAGGTATGATTACAAATCTGTTTTCAAGAAAATCATGTGATTGCGAAAAGAACCTGATGAATATCTTGATGATTTTCACGATCGTTTCATTCGCTTTTGTTTTCCAAAGATGATATCTATTGGAATTTAATGAAAGAAAAAGTTGAATTTATTGTTCACATTTCGATGAATCCACAAGAATACGAGTCTTTTGAAACTCTCCCAACATACCTTGGTTATAGAGAACTTAAATTTGCGACGAACGAAGTTGTTGTTCCAAGTGACTCTTCGTCTTCCCCTCATCTTACAACTCCATTTCTGCTAGTTGAGGTGGGAGAACTCAATATTTTATCCATTGATTTACCACCATCTTGTCTCACCCCACATACTCATAATGTCAGTGTAATTTTGGATTGAGAATGTGATGTTTGCGATGATGTGTTATCTCCTCGTCCTCCATCTGTTGGTTCATTTGTGTCTCCTGATTGTGAGTTGTTTGGTTCATTAGTTTCAACTATTTCTGTTGATGTTCATGAGGATCAATTTCAGGATGGAGTTAGTGTTGAGCATCCAACCTGTGATGTCATTTACAATGACTATGTGTGGGAGTCTATCTATGAACAAGAATTTGTGGTGAAGGTTGAACTTTCTCCTTCCACACCTCTCTGTCATTATCCTAACATATTCCACAATTATGTGATTCCTATTAAATCTTTAAAAGAATCAGTTTCTGATGATGTTATTTCCGATCACACTCAGAACTCGTGGGATTTTAGTTTTAAATCGAATGTAGAGAGGAAAAATATTCTCTTCTTGATCTTCCCAATCCATCATTTGATCATTGTGAATAATTAGAGGGTGAAATGTCTTGTTTTCAATCTTCCCCTCTTTACGATTCATCAGATCATGAGGATTCCTATGTTTTTTATCTTGAACTTTCTGGTCATGGTTTTCGTGATCTCTTCATTGATTCATTTGGTCACGACTATGGTCTTTCAACAATTGATATTTCTAAGCCACCTGTTTTTTATGATCTATCTTTTGATGTTTTGTAACTTCTGCAATATGTCAAGGCACTTCAGCTCAAGCTGATGGTTATGCTAGGTTCTCATAGTCTTGAGGCCAATTCCAATTATGATCAGAACAGTGATGTATCTTTCAAGGCACCTCATCACTCCTCTTCACAAATTGAAAATCCATATGTTCCACAATTTATGCATCCTCCATATGTTTTGCACAATCCCATCACTCAATCATTGGAGGAATCATACCTTGCGAGATTTGTTGTGAAATGAAAATTTTCTTCTTTTTTATATTCTCCCAATTTACAATTTTGAAAGTTTTATCTTGCATGTATTTAAGTTGCAGTGTGTTTGAACGTCGTGATGCTTCTGTAGAGTGTCTTACTTGTGCTTTTCTTTTGTATTTCACTATGTGCAATTTTAAACTTCGAATGTTACGATATGCATCACTTTATCTTTCTCTTTTGTTATTTTTAAATATTTTTATTGATATGCATTCCCTCACCTATATAGGCTAGCCGATGCGTTGGTGGTTACACTGGAAATTTATGATTTTACGTAGGTATAGCCTATTCTTAGTTAGTGTAGGAGTAAGGGTAGTTTTTTGTTTTCTTTGTTTTGTTTTGCTTTGTTTTAATTTACTTTATGCCCCACTCTTTTCATTTCTTTCAATTGTAGGATAACTTCCACATGAGTTCGTGTTTGGTTTCCAAAGCAAGCATGGTGAAGTTCACAAGGTAGTTGTGCCACTATCAACGCTTGGTAGCTATAAGTATATTCCCACTCTTTGCATGAATCTTTCATCCTTTATTCGATGATACCTTGATGGAAAATATGTTATTTCTGGAGAAAACCATAGTGGAATAACGATGCTTGAATCTATAACTAGTACCACCTACTCTAATTGGTATTTTATTTTCGGTTCCTTGTCAACTAAGTCAAGTATACTAAGTAGGGGAGGAAACTTTAAGAAGTTTGTCATAGGTATATAAATATCCTTCTCTAAAGGGACACCCTCTTTTTCTCTCAATAAGTCGGGATCCCTCTTCCACCTCATTAAATTAATAAGTGCCTATGCACAATTCTTTGAACAAAATGAAAAGAATAAAATAAAGGTGAAAGAAGAGAAAGGTTTCCTAAGCAGAGAGGTGAAGCAAGCAGCTTCATCGGGGGAATGCCTAGGCTCGTTGGCAGTGAAGCAATGTTTGTGTTCCTGGAGTGACTCTATCGAGGTATTGTCTAGGCTTGCTGGCAACAGAGCAACACTAGAGATGAAAACTAAGACTCTGACAATTATTTTCACTTGTGTGTCTATATACTCCTCATCCCCCATCGAAATAACTTAGCTTGACTTGGCTTGGTTAAGTGTGCCACCGATGGAGAGAATGGTAGGGACTATATCTTTAATGCAAACAAAGTGAAGAAGCTACGAAAATCAATGAACTAAACAATACTTCTTGAAGAGTTAGTCCTATTTTGCATGAGACAAGATCCATAAAGAGAGTTGGAGTTCTACCAGTGTGTCACCAAGTGTTGTAGTTGCTACAACCACTGTAACATCCCTGGTGAAAATTCCATGTAATAAAAGTTAATAAAGGCAAAAATAATAGCCACGGTCGATGGGACACTTATTCCAATTTGAATGTTGGGAAAATCCTAGTGATGGGGATCACTTGTGATTGCTTAATGGCTAAGGAAATTAGAAAAGGAAATGGCTAAGGTTTCGGAAATGCAAAATGGAGATGAGGAGAAAAAGGAGGTGAAAGGTCAAGGTTGAATGTGAGGAGGAAAATAATGGAAAATGGATAAAATAGAGGCCTCATTCATAAAAATGATTCTGACGATTAGTTGGTAACTTTTTTTTAGTTCAGTTTTGAAGCTCTCTCATTATTCTCTCTCTCTCTCTCTCTCTCTCTCTCTCTCTCTCTCATACTCTTGGAGACTTAGATTTTTCTTGGAGCACTCTTGGAGGGTGTGGCATACTTGGATTTTGGAGCAAGAAGGCAAAGCAAGAATAGGAAAGTGCAAGAGTACATCAAGATCAGCAGCTACAATGAGATTTGCTTGTAGGTACCGAGTTGCATGTATGTTTTCCTCACTATTTTTGGCATGCATGGCATATGCATGTGGATTTTTTGTCATGATCTGTCACTGGCATGGAGGATTTCCTAGATGGACACTAGATTTCCTAGTCTTTCCATTTCCTAGATAGTCATGGAGATTGTGGGTTTATTTTCATTGTTTTGTTTTGGTTGGTTCTCATGTTTCCTTAGATTGGGTTGAGTTACTAGTCCTAGAGCCTTGGTTGGACAGACGCTTTGGAGCCCTGTAACAGATTGGGTTGAGTTACTAGTCCCATAGCCTTGGTTGGAAAAATGATCTGGAGCCCTTGATGGGTTGAGTTACTAGTCCTAGAGACTTGGTTGGACAAAAACTCTGGAGCCTGGTAAAAGTTGTGGGTTGAGTTATTATTCCTAGAGCCTCAGTTAGACAAATTCTCTGGAGCCTTGGAAGGCTTGGATAGAGACCGACCTAATGATGGTTTTCTGATGTCCAACCATGAGGTGGAATCACTATTTGATGGGTTGAGGTGGATGGCCTTCGAAAGCCCTGGATGGTTTTGGATTGATGGGTTTTATGATATCCCACATTCATGCTTGGAATATGGCATGGGGGTGAATGGATGAAGAGAGATTTGGCTCAGCCATTCTATGATCGGGTGGAACGTGGAATTTCCATCCCGGATTTGTAGTTTGCATCATCAATATGAGGTTATTTATCCTTGTAAATCTATGAGTATTATACTTGATTATATGTGATCTATATGGTTGTGATTTCATGAGTATTCATGTTGCTATTATGTTGGTTATTTATATGTTCTATGGTAGTAGCTTTCTATGGCTCTCATCATGTTTTTACTTGTAAATGAATGATCAATGTATTTGTGACCTAATGGATGAAATGGTAGTTGATGTGTTGAGGCATCAATGCTTCTTAGTGATTCTCAGTTAAGTAAGAGACCCTTATGCTTAGATTTGCAGATTCTCAACTAAGTATGAGGCCCTTATTTACACTTGTAGATTACATATTTGTGATATGTTTGACGAAATGTTTGTCATGGCTAGTAGGGGTTCATTCAATGTCTTATTCAATATTAGCACTATTGGTTTCATGCTATCTTACTGTTTTGAAGGTATCATGCAATTATGGACAGTGACCTGGACTCTGGGCCTAAAAATGTGGCTTAATTCCCAGGGGCGCTAGGAAAAAATTGACAAAATGAGTCCCTAGACACTGGCTTGTAGGCCTATGAAAGCATCCAGAGGACCTTGGACGTCGGCATGCCCATAGCATGAGAGCATATAGAGGTTTAATTGTCCAAAATTCCAGTGGGACCTACGGGCAAGTTTCCTGAAGTGTTTAATTGGTTCATGAGGGTCCTAAGGCTGATGTTGAAGGTTTGTATGGTGTGTTTATGTCGATTCCACTTCCTTAACGTGACTTAGGAGGTCAAATCATATCATAGTGGCCTCCCATCGCATGTTTACCCTAGCTAGCCAGTTTCTTGGGTAGATGTGTGAGGAGGGTGTTACATAGTGGTATCAAAGCATGGTTCACCCCTCAAACTAGATGGGTTGTGTGTTGGTCATGCATGCATGTCAATTGCATATGTGTCTCTTACACTTGCATTCCATGTGCTTGTTGCATTTTCATAATGTTAATCATGGTTTTAGTGGTGTCGTCATGAGTAACTTGATGTTGTTATTGCGGAGTGCATCTTCATGAGTGGATGACTGGTTACATGTTGTTATATGTCGCTTGGTTACAATAATGTATGTGTGGTTGCATTCTTGTGTGTTTGGTTACACGTATCATTCTTATAGGTTTGGTTTCAAGTATCGTTTGTTTATGCTTGATTATAGGTGTTTATGCATGTGTATGGTTGGTTACAATTGCTTATGCATGTTAATGATTGCATGTGGTCAAGTGTATGGTGATGTAGTGTTTGTTGTCATGCATGAGGTCATGATATGAGTTGTTGTTAAGGTCATGCATTGATGATTGGACCCTAGCTAGAATGATGGTTGCATGGTCATATGCTTATGTGTTATATTTCTATATGTTGTCATGATTATGTTATACATGTATCACTTTGATTTTTTGATCTTGTAGACAAGATATCCTCCCAAGCTATACTAAGGTATATTGGTTTATTGTGATTTGGTTTAGCTGACATGATATACCTTGTAGGAAGAAATATCAAATGGCTAGCAAGATGGTAGACTGCAAAGACTCTCTATGAATCAGAAGAGTAGTATGGTGTTGGGGACTATTCCGACTTGGTAGATACACTGAGAAGCTTAAAGGAGAAAATTAGGAGTTGTAAGGCAAATAATGACAAAATTATACAGGCACAAGAGAAGCTAGTAAAGGTAAATGCAGTGATACTTCAGAGTTTGTCATATTTACAGCGACAGGGACCACATCGGATCAGCCATGAGTAGGAGGAAAAAAATAATGGGGCATATGGTAGTAGGTCACATGGTGGTCATAGGTCAGACTGTGGTGACACAGTCAGAGATGGAAGTTGTTGGACACTACGGATAAGAGGAGGGATAGACACAAGCACCATTCTAGTTCTGGTTCTGGCAGGCATGATGATTAGTATTGTTATAATCCTTACAGGAGAGGTGATAGGGGATACTTGCCATATGAGTTTAAGAAAGCAAAAAACACCTACTTTTGATGGAGAGATGAAGAAAATGTAGGATGCAAAGGCATGGTTACTTGGTATGAATAAGTTCTTTAGGTTGCATGATTATTCGGAGAACATGAAAGCCGGAGTAGCTACATTTAGTCTCAAAGGCAAAGCAAACATTTGGTGGGAAGATGTGAAGAATGTCAAAGGTATACATGAGGAAGATTTGACTTGGAGTGAGTTTGAGCGGCTATTCAAGAAGAAGTATTTGTCAGAGAGATATTGTGATGACAGGGAAAAAGAATTCTATGAGCTAAAGATGGGGTCTATGACAGACGATGAGTACACTAGCAAGTTCTTGGAGCTATTGAGGTATATGCCTTACCTCAAGGAGGAGAAGGCCAAGATTTAGAGATTCACTAGTGGGTTACTAATGGAATTCAAAGAGAGGATTGAGTTAGATGAGCATAGATCATTGGAGGAGGCAATCTGAAAACTAAAGCATTGTTATGAACAATCAAAGTGCAGATTGGAGACTAAGCTAGATTGGAAAGGTAACACAAAGAAAAAAGGAAAATGGGACAAGAAGTAAGAAAGACGTCAAGATTCAGGTAATAAAGAGAATGTTACACTAGCTAAGAGGTTCAATGCATCAAATAGAGGATAGGGAGATCGATCTGAAGAGCAGAATAACAATCTCGTGCACTGTTGGACTTGTGGAGGAGATAATCATAGGAGATATTGTCCACAGTATCGGGGTGGTAGGCCTAGGGTATACAGTGCACAGTGAAATTGAATAAAGTGACCGTCAAGAACAGGTATACGCTACCAAGGATTGATGACTTGTTCAATTAGTTGAAGGGAGCAATAGTTTTCTCGAAGATTGAACTAAGATCTGGATATCATCAAGTACGCATCAAAGAGAGGACATTTAAAAGACATCTTTCCAAACTAGGTATGGGCATTATGATTTGTTGTAGTTCCATTTGGCTTAACTAATGATCCAGCTACATTTATGTGCTTGATGAATAGTGTGTTGTGTCCATATTTGGATAAGTTTGTTATTGTGTTCATTGATGATATATTGGTCTATTCTAAAAATGAGGAAGAGCATGTTGAGCATTTAGCAGCTGTGTTGAGGTTGTTGAGGGAGCATTAGTTGTATGCAAGCTTAGAAAGTGTAGTTTCTATCAGACAGAGTTACATTACTTGGGGCATGTTGTATCCAATGAGGGCATTGCAGTAGATCTAGAGAAGATAAGGGCCATCATGGAGTGGGTGACTCCTAAGAGTGTGGATAAGGTGAGATATTTCATGGGGTTGGCAGGCTATTATAAGAGGTTCATCAAGAACTTCTCGTAGATTTCTTATCCTATCACATCATTGAAGAGAAAATTTAAGAAGTTTGAATGGACAGAGGAGTGTGAGGCTAGTTTTGAGCAACTTAAGTAGTTGTTGACACATGCACCAGTGCTATAGATTGCAAATTGGACAAACAATTTGTAGTATGCACATATGCTTGCAAGAGAGGACTTGGTGGAGTCCTTTTGCAAGATGGACAGGTGGTATGCTATGAGTCATGGAAACTAAATGAGCACGAGCATAACTACCTGACACATGATCTTGAGTTAGCAACAACCATACATGCATTGAAGATGTGGAGGCACTATCTTCTTGGCAGGAGGCTTTTACTGATGAGTGATCATATTAGGTTGAGGCATTTGTTTGACCAACTGAATCTAAATGCCTGATAGGCTAGATGGTTGGCCATAATCAATGATTTTGATTTCGTTATTAGGCACATCAAAAGTAAAGAGAATAGGGTGGAAAATGCTCTTAGTAAGTGGGTACAAGTAAATTACTTGGCAACTATGACCTCCTATGGGATAGACTTACATGATAGGATCTTGCAGGCAGGTCAGCCGGATGTTAAGTATATGGAGATTGTGCACAGGTTGTATTAGAGTAATGGTACATGTACAAGTGATAGTATAGGTGTAGGTACATGTGGTAGTATGGGTACAGGTATAGGTACATGTGCAGGTGCATGAGATGTGTATTATTGTCTTACAGCAGATGGATTGGTCAAATTTAGAGACAGGATATATGTGTTGGATAGAAGTGAGCTCAAGAAGGTGATCTTGAGAGAGTTTCATGTGAAACCCTATTCATGTCACCCAGGCTATCAAAAGGCATTAATCGCAGTGAAGAAATTTTATTATTAATTGAATCTGAAGAAGGATGTAACAGAGTTTGTGGCTAAGTGTGTCAATTTTCAGTTGTGAAGGCAGAGTGTAAACATATAGGTGGACTGCTACAGTCGATCATGATTCCAGAACGGAAATAGGAGGCTATTTCCATGGACTTCATTACAGGGTTGTCAAGGACAGTGAGACAACATGATTCCATCATGGTTGTTGTGGAAAGGTTAACAAAGGTTGCACACTTCATTCCAATGAAGTCTACATTCTCAGCTAGTAATGTGACACAGGTGTTCATTAGAGATGTGGTCAGATTGTATGGAGTTACGAAGAATATTGTGTCAAACAGGGATGTGAAGTGCACTTCCAAGTTTTGGAAGGATTTATTTGCAAGTTTGGGCACAATTTGGCCTTCAGTACAGCGTATCACCCACAGACAGATGGACAGACAAAAAGGGTCAACAGGATATTGGAGGACATGTTGAGGATGTTTATGATACATCAACAACAGAAGTGGGAAGAGTATCTTCCCTTGGTTGAGTTCGCTCACAACAACGGTTATCAAGAATATTTGAGGATGAGTCTGTTTGAAGAATGGTAGGGGCAGAGTTGCAACACTCCTATCAGTTGGAGTGATCCAGTTAACAGGGTGTTGATTGGACTAGACATGTTGGCAGACATGGAACAAGAAATGTAGGTGATCAAGAAGAATCTAAAGGTAGCACAGGATAGGTAGAAGATTTATGCAAATCGGAACATGTTGTTCAAGGAGTTCCAGGTTGGGGAACAGGTGTACTTGCGCATCAAACTGAAGAAAAGATCCTTATGTATTGGATCATGTGACAAGTTGGCACCACGGTTTTCTGGACCCTTTAGTATTATTGAGAGTAGTGGACCAGTAACCTATCAACTTACACTACCTCTGATAGTGAAATTCCATGATGTTTTCCATGTGCCATTTCTTAATAATTATGTTAGAAATTTTGATCATGTGATTGACTAGTTTATATTGCAGGTGGAACTAGAAGGAGAATTCCAGTCGGAGCCTTAGTGTATATTGCAAAAAAAGGTGCTCATGCTCCAGAACCGAGCAATCAAGTAAGTTAAGGTGTAATGGAAGCACTTTGGGCCTGATGAAGCTACATGGGAGATGGCATATTAGGTGTGGGCTATGTATCCTTCCTTGTTTTCCAGTTGAGGCAAAGCATTTTTTGTGTGGTGTTTTAATATTTGCTTCAGTATATGGTTTGGTAATGTTGCTATGTGTACATATCTATATGGATGTAAACACCAACATGAATTATGTTATAAAGCTCCAATAAGCGATATGGGTGTCATGTCATTATCATGTTATATTGTTATGTTTTCATGTTGGTTTTCTTCTTAGCAGGTTGATCATTGTAAATACTGCATCGAGCTATGTTATAAAGCTCCATTGGCAGTAAGTTTTGCTTACAAGAGTTTTGTTGTTATAGATGTTGTTGAACACTGAGAATGGTGTTCCCCCAAGGGGGAGGGTTCTGTAACATCCCTGGTGAAAATTCCATGTAATAGAAGTTAATAAAGGAAAAAATAATAACCGCGGTCGATGGGACATTTATTCCAAGTTGAATGTTAGGAAAAATCCTAGTGGTGGGGGTCACTTGTGATTGTTTAATGGCTAAGGAAATTTGAAAATGCAATGGCTAAGACTTGGGAAAGGAAAAATGGAATTTTTTGGCACCTTTATTTATGAAAATAATGGAAATTAGGAGAAAAGGGAGGTGAAAGGTCACAAATTGCATGTGAGGAGGAAAAATGAAGGAAAATAATGGAAAATGGATAAAATAGAGGCCTCATTCATAAAAAGGATTATGAGGATCAGTTGGTAACATTTTGTCTGTTCAATTTTGGAGCTCTCTCATTATTCTCTCTCTCTCTCTCATACTCTTGGAGACTTCAATTTTTCTTCGAGCACTCTTGGAGGGTGTGGAATACATGGATTTTTGAGCAAGAAGAAAAAGGAAGAGCAAGAAAGTGCAAGAGGACATCAAGATCAATAGCTATAGTAGGATTTTCTTGCCAGTACTGAGTTGCATGAATGTTTTCCTCACTTTTTTTGGCATGCATGGCATATGCATGTCAATTTTTTATCATGATATATCATTGGCATGGAGGATTGTCTGGATTAACAGTGGATTTCCTTGCCTTACCATTTACTAGATAGTCATGGAGATTATGGGTTTAGTTTCATTGTTTTGTTTTGGTTGGTTCTCATGTTTCCTTAGTTTGGTTTGCATTACTAGTCCTAGAGCCTTGGTTGGACAAGCGCTCTGGAGACCTGTAACAACTTGGGATGAGTTAATAGACCTGTAGCCTTGGTTGGACAAACGCTATGGAGCCCTTGGTGGGTTGAGTTACTAGTCTTAGAGCCTTGGTTGGACAAACGCTCTGGAGCCCAGTAAAAGTTGTGGGTTGAGTTATTAGTCCTGGAGCCTTGGTTGTACAAATGCTCTAGAGACCTAGAAGGCTTGGATAGAGATCGATCTAATGATGGTTTTATGATGTCCGACCATGAGGTGGAATAATTGTTTGATGGGTTGAGGTGGATGACCTCTGGAATCCCTGGATGGTTTTGGATTGATGTGTTTTATGAGATCCCACATTCATGCTTGGAATATGGCACAGGGATGAATGGTTGAAGAGAGATTTTTCTCAACCATTCTACAGTCAGCTAGAACGTGGAAGTCCCATCCTGGATTTGGATTTTTCATCATCAATATGAGGTTATTTCTCCTTGTAAATCAATGAGTATTATACTGGATTATATGTGGTCCATATGGTTGTGATTTCATTAGTATTTATGTTGCTATTATGTTGGTTATTTATATGTTTTATGATAGTATCTATGTATGGATCTCATCATGTTTTTACTTATAAATGAATGATCAATGTGTCTTTGACCTAATGGATGAAATGGCAGTTGATGTGTTGAGGCATCAATGCTTCTTAGTGATTCTCACCTAAGTAAGAGACCTCTATGCTCAGATCTATTATTTACACCTGTAGATTACATATTCGTGATATGTTTGAAGAAATTCATGTCATGGCTAGTAGGGGTCCAGTCAATCTCTTATTTAAATAATTGCATTAGCATTGTTGTTTTCATGTTATCTTACTGTTCTAAAGGTATCATGCAATTCTGGGCAGTGACTTGGCTATGGGCTTGAAAATATGGCTTAATTCATGGGGACATTAGCACAGAACTGACAAAACGAGTCCCTAGACACTGGCTTGTATGCCTGTGAGAGCGTCCAGAGGACCTTGGATGTTGTCATGCCCATAGCATGAGAGCGTCCAGAGGTCTAGTTGTCCAAAAGTTCAGTGGGACCCAAGGGGAAGCTGCCTAAAGTGTTGGATTGGTTCCTAAGGGTCCTAAGGATGATATTAAAGGTATGTATGGTGTGTTTTCATCGGTTCCACTTCCTTAATGTGACTTAGGAGGTCGAATCACATCATAGTGGTGTGTTTACCTCAGTTGGTTGGTTTCTTGGGTAGATGTGGGAGGAGGGTGTTACAACCACCCTCCAAAATTTTTCCCATGCTTTGATTTTGAAGCCTTCATTTTGTCCACAGGAGCTTATATTTTACTGTCATCAAGTATTTGTGCTATGATAAAGACTTATCTTTTCATGCTTTGCTTGTGATGTATATATTTCAGTTTGACATATTTCAAACATAAGCTAACTCTTGACTTGACCTTGCAGCATTGCTGGGCTTGCCTCTAGAAACTACACAATCTTAGCAGCCAGGGTAGCCTTGCCTCTAGAAACTACACAATCCTTCTTGGCAGGCCAGCCTTGAGCATGAAAATTGTGTAGTTCTAGACTATAACCTAGTCGTGTTGATGGAAACTGTGCAAATCATCCTAGCTCAGAAACTGCATAATGCACTCATTCAATAAGTTTCCCATTCCTCGGGAATTGCGCAATCCTTCTTGGAAATGTGCATAAAAGTTTCCCAAAAAATAAAAAAATAAAAATAAAAAAAGAAAAAATAATCCCTGGAAAATATGGATTCCTTAATTAGTTGCCCAAAGGTGGCACACTTATTATTTTTGGAACTTTCCCCTAAGTGACAGTTTTTCCTTGATTTTAGGCACGCACATCATGACTCTCGATCTATTTAATAGGTGCCCATAGATCTCATTTGTACATTCGATCTTCGAGCTCTAACATTCCCAAGGAGATCAAGGAGCCTTCGAAGGAGTTTGTGACGCTTTTCTTGGTGAGTTTTGCCTTTGTCATCTTTTGTCGCTTTTTCCATCGCTTTTTGTCATTTGGATTTTGTGAGTGTTTTTTTCTTGTTTATTTTCATGGTTGTTGGAATTTTAATGTATATGAGCTTGTACAAGTGTTGGTTTAGTTTGTCATTTGCCTTTCACAAGTGTCGCAATAGTTTTCTTGTTTTTGCCCATTAGTGGTCATCATTGCGGCAAATCTCCATACATGCTTGTGTTTCCTTTTTCTTGTTAATATTTTGCACTTGTTTTGCACCAATATATCCATACTTAATCATATCTTAACTTTAACATGCACCATCACTCATATTTTCTTGTTTCCCACACTCTCACCGGGTATATATATGCCCTTTCCTTGGCCAGTTTTCACCTTGTCTAGTTGGGCATTGTGAAAGTCTAAGGCTCAAGCTTTCAGCTTGGTCTCTGAGAATACGTAATGTGCACTATAGGATGACCCAAATACACATTGCATAGTTCCACGGCTTAGGTCTGTCCCCTTGGCCACTAAGACTGCACGATGCACTATCTCTACCTCAGCCTAACTAGGCTAGACTGTGTAGTGTATAGTCTAGAGCGCCAAGTTACATCATTGGCTAGTGATACTGTGAAATGTGAAGTTCCCATAGACAATCTCCCTCCATTCACTTCCATAATTGCGCAATCTTCTTCATCGGTTCACTGGTTTGTTTCTTGATCTTGCACTGGAAGTTGATTTGTTGAAGCTAACTTATGTCTACCATGAGTATTTTTTCCTCCCACGTGTATTGTTGATGTTGAGAACTTCTCTTAATCAATCACATTTATCATGGCACCCAAGAGAACTTCTTCAAATGATACCATGGAGGCAGTTGAGAGTACACCAAATTAGTTTCTAGTATACTCATACACTCAACTGTTTGTAGAAAAGGAATCAGAAATCACATGGCATAAGGTGAATGAAATTTTCTTAGCAAGAACCTTTAAGGAAGATATGGAAGACTGCCAGGTGTATGTCAATGTCCATAAGTTGGGGTTACACAGGGTTTCATGCAGGTACCCATCATTCCCATATGCAGATGTTATTAGTTGGATATTGTCTCACATAGATCCAAAGACAATGGAAGTAGTATCACAGATATCAAATTGGTTTGCCTCATTGGATGGCACTTTCCTCAAGGTGTTCAATGGATAGAAATCTCTGCATCTTTTACAGAGGTATGCCACCAAAATCCAGTTATGCAAGAAGTTGTGTATCATATTTCCATAGGGTTATCAATAATTCTGCATAGGAAGAAGAAAGCACCATGACCTATCATTCCTTTAAAGATCAGGTTGCATGAGATCAAGAATCTTAAAGTCAAGGATACAGAAGGGAAGGTGACATAGACATTTGCATTCCATACTCAGGATTTCAATTTGTACGATCCGAGGAATATTTACAAAGACCATTGTACAAGAATCCAGTTTTAGTGGCTAAGCAGGACCTTTCACTGGCCGGAGGAGGATGGATGGAAGAATTGTTACAATGCCTCCAAGTCCCACAAGTCGATCAGTTTTGCAAGAACTTCACAAGTTTTCTCTGTAAAAGGAAGTCACTCCAAAGGTAGCACCAACAGAAGAGTGCAACCCAGTGCACAAGAAGGGAAAAAGGAAGGTTCTACAAAGTCCAAGGTGAGAACGAAGTTGCAAGATGAAAGCAGATCCAGTCATTATGAGAGCGACTTTAGTAGTAGAGGCAAGGAGGAAATAGAGGATGCAGGAAGTAGTGGAAGAACATGGAATAATAGGAGCAGAGTAGGAAAGAATAAGAAGAGAAGTAGAAGAAAGGCGAAGAGAAGAGGCAATAGTAGAAGAAACAATGCACACACAAGATAAAGAATGAGAACAGAACCGGTAGTGGGAGGAGAAGAGAAAATAGATGCAGGATAAAGAGTTCACTCAAGAAATAAAGGAGTTGATCGAAATTCAAGAAATAGAGGGATCGAAGTTGTTGAACCAATATGTCGACCTAATGCCAAGTACATAGAAGGTTACCATTCAGTCTCCCCATCCTTTAGCAGAGCAAGCTCCAAGTGAGGAAGAGGAAATTGCTACTCTCAACGATGGTCCAGTTATGGATACATACAATTTTTCGTATGATGAGCTTCAAAAAAATATTCTACAAGTAAGGAAGAAACAATTTCTGGATGACCTAGTATCTCCTACATTCATCAGAGAAAGGGTGATCGTGACGGACACCAGAAGAAATCCAGGTGCCATTTTTGCAGCCAACTTGGCCATCGTAGGTGCTTCAAAGTCAAATACAGACTATTTTTTGGTCAAGAACAAACAGCTCGCAAAGAACATGAAGGCTGCTAGGAAAGAGGTTGAATATCTCTTAGTAGAGGTGCAAAACGCAACTTCCACATAGGTCCACATGGAAGAACTGAAGGCAACGATACTTGGTGAAGTATCGACACTGGGAGAGACCATGCAAATTATTTATGAGGAGCTTGCTACCATGCATAAGGAAGTTGTCCACTTGCATTGCTTACAAAAAAAGTGTAAATATTTTGTTAAAAATATTAAAAAAATGTACAATCTTCCATCACTTTTGTGCATGAATGGTCAATGCATTACAAAGTGGCATTGCTTGACTTGGGCAAGAAAACAAGGCAAGAGGAAGAGTTGTAGAAGGAAAAGGTTCAGATGCTTATCCAGAATAACAAATAGCTCACCTCGTTCATTACCAATGCTCAAGCCTCATATGCACGGTTATATAAAAATTTGTAATTCTTGGTAAAATCACACAGGACCCCTTTAGTCAGCTCATTCATGGAGATCAAGCACAGAAATCAGGTCAGGCAAAATATTAAGGAATAATTGGAACAGTGGAGACTATTAACCATTAAGGAAGATTTTGAAGTAAACAAATAGAATATGCATAAGTACATTGGTGGCCCTCTCTAAATCAACACGATGTTTCTCCTGCTCAAGAAGGAAACACAAACAGGTTCCAATTCAGTGTACCCAGATGCCATTTAGGCTAGAGTCCACTTCCATCCTAACACCATCGCACAGTTTGGGGATTTCATTGCAGAGTACAAAGCTTGGCACCACTACGTAACCAAGAAACATCAAGTGGAATTTTTTGAGCTATAGTTTCCCCAAACTCAAGCTTAACTTTTTTGTCTTAATAGGTTGTCTAGTTAGCTCTACCCAATTTTGTATTATATGGGTACGAGTAAATTGTAATATTATTTTGTACTAATTTGTAAGTGGAATTCCAAGTGTCAATATTGGAATGTGAAGAGTCACAATGTAATGAATTTAATGAGTCATTTTTTAAATAAGTTGAAGAGTCATGAGGGAAGGCCAAGAGTCACAAAGCGTTGTTGAAGAGTCACCCCCTCCTGTTATAAATATACCCTCATAACTCATATAAAGGGATTTTGGGAGCCAAGCTTTTTTCTAGGCTTAGGCTTAGAATCAGGAGCTTGGGAGTTTGTGAGAGTCGTGGCTTCTTCGTAGCATAGATGGATTATATTTCTTGGAGGAGAAGGTGTTGACTTCATGTTCCACTATTGGGGCTAGTGGTCCATCAATGGTATATGTATGATTGGAACTTTCTTAATAAAATCTCAGAGCCATCACATTTTCATGCATATGTTGTGAATATAGTAGGAATATTCTTGTTATGTTTGTAATGTATGTTATTTAACTTACACTTATGCTTATGAAATATTTCATTTACATTGGTATGAATCTTGTTGAAT
>APFE031745896.1:0-10081 GCA_000404065.3 Pinus taeda
ATTTTCAATCCATTTAATTACATGGTCACAATAGTATCAATTTGAAATAGAATTACATGCCTGGATGTCTCTCAGTGATATCTCCATTTCAAATAATTAGATCAAAATAGAACTAAGATGTATTAGTTGTAGGATGGTAATTGGCCCTAGTTTTTAAGTGGCTTACAACATGCAAAAAATCATTATACTACATCTTTATTCCACACATAGTATTCTCTTATATCTAGGTTTCACAGCATAATCCCACAACTTCCCCATGGTAATATAATTATTTTACAATAAATAATTTCATAAAAATATTTTTTTATCATTAAATTTTATAGAATGACTAAATAGAACCTAATAAAACTTTATTATTTTTTTAAAGATAAGTGAATAAATATATAAAAATAATATTTTAAAATGTAATTATGATAATTACATATCTTTTTATAAAATGTCATATTTTGTAAGAGAATGTTATTTTTTTTTCATTGGTAAAAGTTTACTCTTTCCTTATTGAATTATAGCACTAATTTTCAATTTACAGCATGATGTTAGCAATACTAAATAATGGCCAAGCACATTGTTGGTTGTTCATAAGTTATCTATAGTTCATTTCGAACTTTATTTCTATCCTATATATGAAGAAAAAGATTGGGAAAACTCATAGAATGGAAATAACATTCTCAATGTGCGGGTCACCATCCTACCTTTTTCTATGTACATAATAGTTTGTTTTTTTTAATTTTCTCTTAGTACTTATTTATTAAAATCAAAATTGAACCATTTTCCTCTTTGAATTCACTTGCTTAATTTCTTATTTAAGAAAATCAAAAGTAGGCATCATAATGGCAGTGTTAGGTTTTGGATAAAAGATATACTTTTTCTTCTTTTGTTGACATTCTTCACATAATTTGGTTGTACAAAGCCATATCACTCCATGTAGATCTCATGGCATCATGTCTTCTGTGATTCCTTAGTTTCAAAGGTCGTGTGCAATGTTTTAAGAGCACACTCAATTGATCATTTACTGGAGTATGATAGAACAATTTGGAAGTTACAATGATGATGATGGAGATGGGCATGCTAATGTCAATGTCATTTCGTCAACGTATGAAACTAAAGGTATGCAAAGAATTCCTATCAAATTGAATTATCTTAACATTGTTGAGGCAAGCCTATTTTAATATTATTTTTTTAAAGTGTAGTTTAGAAATGTTGTTGTAGAAAATTCTAACCTATTTAATTCTTGGTACTTACATTTGTACACCACAATAAAATTGTTGGTCCACTTGGAGAAATACCCTCCCCACATTAATTTCCAAGAAGGCTACCGGACGAGATAATTTTTTTCATTACAACTATTTTGGATGTCATTTATCATGTCAAATTGAATGGTATTAATATATTGAAAGATTTCCTTTCCACTCCTCCTCACACCAACCTCTCCTTGGCTCATCCTCCTACTCCTACTCCACCTCTACATTTTCCTTGAGCACCTTCCCCTTCATAGGCACCTCCTCCTCCAACATCTCTTCCATCTCTCCCCTCAATTATCTCCTCATTCCCTTCCTCCCCATATTGTGACTTCGCCACCACAACCCTTAAAGCCTCCCTCACCTAACCCTTTAGATCCATGTCATCCTCCTCACAATGCTCTCCCACCAATTTTCCCAACTGAGGCCTCATCATACCCCTATCGTCCTTTCCTCATTGGTTCCTCCACTACCACACCCTATATTTCCACCTATTGCACCCTAAACCTCCTCCTCTATCATCGCCATACTCACCCTACCTCTGTCCTACTCCAACTAGTCATATGCATCCTCTTGTAACCTCCCCTACTGACTGCCCCAACTCCACTAACTCCTCCTTATCATCCCACCTTCCTCTGGCTTCTCCATCTCTGCATACACCTCCTACTTCCCACTCCCTTCACCCTCCACCTCATCCTCCCTACCCTTATTGTCCCTTACCCACCCTATCATTCCCTTTTCTTCCACTCACTCTTTCCCTCCTTCTCAACCTCATCCTCCTACTTCACTTCCTCCTCCTCCTTCCTCCTTCTAACCCACCTTCTCTTCATCCTTCTCCACGTCTTATCCCCTCCCATCTCACCCCACCCTCTACCTACCTCTATGCACTCAACTTTTTCGTCCTCCTCCACCTTCCCTCTTCTCCCATCACTCCTCACCCCACCATCCACCTCTTTTATCCTCACTGCATCATAGTTTCCCCACATGCTCCTTCTCTTCATCCTCCTCCTCTCATTCCTCCCATTTCTCATCCTCCTCCTTAGTCTCCAACCCCATTCCCTCCTCCTCTCCCCTCAAAACTCCTCCTATTGTTTATCTTGTTCCTCCTCCTCTCCCTCTCTCTTTCCCCTTCTCCTCCTATTACACTTCATGTTTCTCCTCACTCCCCTCATGTGCGACCACCAAATTCCCCTCCTCCACCCACTCCTTCTTTCTCACACCACTCCACCTCCTCCCCACTTCAGCCTCTTCCCCTATGCCTCCCCGACCTCCCCCACCAGCTCCTCATCCTCCTATTATTCATTTCCTACCTCCCATAATGCACTCCACCACCTCTGCAACAACTCCACCTCTACCCCCATTCCTCCTTCGTGAGAGCCTGTAGGCTCATATAGAGGGAACATGAAAAAAGTAAGAACTATAGGTACCCAGATTTTGGCACATAAACTAGTAGGCTGATATATATTGATATCATTTTAGCAAAAAACTAATTCCATCTCTAGACATATAAAGATATATAAAGATCTTCTGTAGAAAAAGAAACTGTGATGGGGGTTGCTGATAAGTATAAAAGAAAAGAAAAGAGCAGGTTCATGCTACATACTAGAATATGAGGAGAGAAAACTAATATGTTATGTACCCAGAAGACGGAAGTCCTGAATATTGTGTCGACTATCTCCAACAGTGATGGATACCTTCCATATTTAATTTGGAGAGGAAAGGCCTTTAGAAAGTGCATTTGCCTCTTTGTTGAAAGTCCTTTCAATGTGTTGAATTGTGAAATCCTTGCGTGAGTTCCAGATTGATGCAATTCTGTCCAACCACCCCGAAACTGCATTTTCCTCTTTGTTGAAAGTCCTTTCAATGTGTTGAATTGTGAAATCCTTGCATGAGTTCCAGATTGATGCAATTCTTTGCGTGCATTTCATTATGATCCTCAATGTCTAATTTGTTGAATTGGGACTACGTGGGGGCAAGGGTTTGGGAAGAGAGAGAAAATTAGGTTATGAGAATAGTTGGGACGTGAATGGTGGCAAGATTCATCGCAACTACAGAAGTTATGCAGGGATATTACTCCACTTAGGAAATGTATTCTCGTGCAAGGGGTCTGTTGTAGTTTCACTGGGCTTTTGCATTCTCCTTTCGCACGTGGGAATCATAGGGATGGGTAGGGAAGGCCCATGGCAGAATGAAACTTATATGTTACTATTCTTTGAAAATATCAGTGGAAAGGTTAAGGTAGCGGTAATTACTATAGACGTAATCCATTCTATGTCCTGGAATGAGGCGGGAAGGCTCGCGCTCTGTGGATGTCGGGGTCCATGAGGGAGGACACCTAGGCCTCAAGGGGAGTGAGTAGGGGGCTCAGTGTCTAGGACAAGAGCCTTTCAAAGCTAGGGAATTAGTATGTCAGGAAAGCCAGCCAGGCCGGTGTTAGTTGACACTAGGAGCGAGGGATGGTTCGTAAAATAGGGGAGGGATACTAGGTCAAGGAAGGGGCTCAGAAGATGAGAGGTCAGGGTGAGTAGAGGAAAGAATGACAGGGAGGCAATCAGGGGGACTAGGGATGAGTTTAACCAACGAGGGGCACTGGGGAGAAGGAGCAGGGCTCCTTTCGAGTCAGCTTTTGGGCCTTTGGGCCAGTGGGAAACTACACAATTTGTGACCGAAATCATGGCCATTATTGGCACGGGGAAGGGGGCATGCATGGGTGTCCGGGGCGTCTTAGGTGGGGGTCTTTAACACTCAAGGGCTTTGAATAAGATACATGGGGGGGATGAAATGTTGGACAAACATAATGAGTGGTTGATGAAAATTATGAAAATAATGGTTTGGAATTCTTGGTTTCTTGTTCCCAATGCAGGTAACTCCCCTTAGAGGAAGAAAGCACTGAAGCTAGTTCTGGGCCATTATCCTCAATAGGCTATAAATGTACGTGATCGTAAAACAATGACTAGTTTAGGGAAAGGCAAGGGCAAAGAGAAGAGACCATAAGAGAGTGAGGTTGAGGCTGAGTGGAGCAATGTTGCAAAATACAGTGGGAGGAAACCAGTGGACAAATTGATCCGATAAAAAATGGTTGCATATGTGGGTGGCACCAAAGAGGAGATTCAATGAATCATCGCTTAGTGGGAGGATAACATCAACAGATCTGTGAAAGTGGGGGCAATGGACGTGGAAGGGTGGAAAGTATTGGTTCCTGATCAGGGACACACTTGTGGTAGAGAAACACAATATAAATAGACTCTACACATGTACTGGCTCCTTAAATGCTTCCTAGGGAAGGCAATGGAACAAATCTAGATGACCTTCATTAAGGAATTTCCAAACTATAAGAAAGATTTTCAAAATATCCAAGCCTAGCTGCAGAAACAGGATGGTCATCTCGGTTGAATCCAGAAAACGTTCTCAAGCATGTTCTTAGTGACTAAGCTTCTCGATCAGTATGAAGGACCCAACCTTGAGTAACTTGGCATCGACCGATCAAGATAACTAGGAGGATGAAGTCATAGTATTTTTTCTTAAGTTTTTACAGGAATAGAATTTACTTTCCAGTTTGTATTAGTTTATATATATAGAAAGACAATTCATGATTGTGTACATGATAATGAAGTATATATAGCTTGGATATATAAACTAACTATCTTTTGCTACTACATGGTGTATAATGAGGTTATGTGGTCAACAAACCTAGTTTCCCAATGCGCAAGTTGAGATCACCTAACGAGGCTAAGTGGTTGTAACCTTCTTGTAGATATTATAATGAAAAAGAAGGATATACCAATCTTAACAAAAAAAGATTCTTGAAATTTGTATTTAAAAAAAAAATTTGTGAATTTTTATTTGCTATTTTTTAATCTAAATAAAAATAAAATAGTTTATTATTTACATTTTTTATAATGAAATAATATTATATTATATTATATTATATTTTCTATAAAATATTTTAATATATTTTTAAATCATTAATCTTATTTTAAAAGTTCAAATTGAAAAAATATTGTCATTTCTACAATTCTTATATTTACTAGTAACTTTAAACAAACATAAATTCCATATCTTCAAAATTTAATCTACTAACCTTTAACAACCTTTAACATGTCTAATAATTTAATTAAAATGAATGAATCTTGTCAAAATTAAGTTTAATTTTCCCATTTAAAACTAAACTTACGAGATAATTTAGAATAGATATTTGAATTCAAATTATATAATATATTGTTAATTTAATACTTTTTAGGTTTAAAACTAATTTTTAAATAGTTAAATAAATTGCTATTAATTTTTTTAATGCTATATGTTAAATTCATAATAAATATAAATAACTGTATAATTTTTTTCCCGTGGAAAAAGTTGTAATTTTATTCATATGAAAAAATTAGATTTTGTAGATGCTTAAGCATATACAAATGGTTGTCCCTGTATTCATAGGCGAACAACAATTACAATATAGAAAGAATAATTTCCTACTAGCGTATACTTTCCTACCCTTCTTGTTCTCCACCCTTCGCCAACCTTCAGAGTTGGAAGTGGTGGGTGCAATTATAGCAAGTTGCTTTTCCGTTGTGTTTATTAGTTGTTCCTTATCAGATTCTGATCCTTCAGATCCATGAGTTTGTTTCATTCCGCTTACTTCCAGCTGAATTTCTTATTGTTGTTTCATATTTTCAGGCCCCAAATGTGTATCTGGGGAAATTTTCTTCCTGTGTGTATTTCTATCCCATTTGTGTGTCAGGTTCTGATTGGTTCCCTATAGGTTATGTCTGCATGTCCTCTTTTTCCCGCCAGTCAATGTGCTGCCATCCATTGGGATTTTTTGTTGTTTCTTATTCCCTTTGGGGTCCTTCCTCGCCAGTGGATAGTTATTTTGGAGATGCCCTATTTGCATGTCTCTTCGACATCTGAATGTTGTATTTTCATTGTCAAGTGGTTGTGTCCTCAATTTATTATTATAGTTCAATGTAATGTGATCAGGTAGCCCCTGACTCAGGTCCACTTCTACACATATTCTGGAAAAGGTGAAGATTCCTTGGTTAACTCTATCTCCATCTATTTTTAGGATTTTCCCTAACGAGTTTCCAATGGCTGTAAAAACTTTGTGATGCCAAGAGTGTAGAGGGAGGTTATGTAGCCTCACCCAAACAGGCATTGTTCAGTTTTTCATAGTATTTGCATCAAATTTAGGAAACTAGGGGGTGGTGAAGATGCCAGCTTTGCCCCAAAACTAAGGCCCATGATTGATAATATTGTCTCGTTTTTGTTATGTGTTGAATTTAACTATGAAAAAACCTTTTGAGCATAGGTGAATTTCACAATCAGGTGACAATGTTGAGAGGATACAATGATGCAGGGAGTTGGATTCTATCCAGAACCCATTAAATTTGTAGATAATAGCAGTTGTGGATAGATCAGTGTGTATATTAGTTACCTCCGGTGAAGTTACTTGGATCATTGGAGATTCCAGTTTTTGTTCCACAATATAGGGACCTGGTAGCTCTAGTGTTGGTGCTAGTTTGGGTGGTATGCTTTCCTTTCCTTTGACTACATCACGAAAGGAACCTACTTTTTTTGAGGTGGCTCCATTGCATCCACTATGCAGTCTCAGATTAAGAATGACAGTTGAATCATTGCTAATACCATATTCCTGAAGTGTATGGATATCCTATAGACTACGTCCTTTATATATCAGATTTTGGTATTTTATGGGGGTTCCAATTTGATTCTGGATTTCCTTCTTTGGTTCTTGAATATTCAGCCCCTTGCCGAGCCGCATGCAGTGATGTCTGCCCCCTATTAATTTGATGAAGATTTGTATCCAATCTTCGCCCATACTGTTTGGATTTCTTTGTTTCGCATTCCCTTCTATTATATGGGGCTGTGATCGAGAGTTGGAAGGAGACTTTTTGTTATTAGGCATCCAGAGTTGGGTTTGGTGTGAGCTGTCCTATTTATTGGGCATCTTGGCAGAACTGAGTGTCTGACCTTCTTCCGTGGTTAGGATGCCTGATCTAGCTCTATACATCAGCCCTGCAGATGCATCTTGTACTAGATCTGGTATATAGGGAGGATAAATAAGGAAAGGAATTACCCTTACCACAGATACGTTGCCTTGAGGTCTACTTTCTTTGGCTTCATCTGCAATCAGTTTTTCCTCCTCCTTCATGTCTGCCCTAGGGGACTGGAAATTCCAATCTAGGCTATGCTCATGGTCGATCTCCTTAATGTCTGTAGTCCTATGCATGCAGGGGCAGAGACGGTTTTTCCAAGGTTCATGGGGTGCACGGCTTTGGGGCTAATCTGGATGAGCCCAACAGTAATGAACTCACCTTGCCCATTGCCAGATCGGGCATCATAGCCATTAGATGACAGAACCTTGCCCTCGACGGGTTGGGTATAGTCAATCAAACTATGTCGAGTGTTTTCTTATGTCCCGAGGTCCTTTGTTTGAGCTCTCTGGAAGATCTATTTGTCCAAGGTCATGCCTATGGGATCTGTCAAGGAGGCACTGACAATACCTACGCCTATGTACCCCTTCCTTGTGCTGCTTCAAACTAGGGTTTTCGCCATTGCAGTCTCTTCCAACTTCCTGACCACAACTATTCAGAGAAAATTCTTGAAGATTGTAATTATGATAATTGTATAATTTATTTTAATTTACTACTAATTTAATACCATGTTTAAAATTAAAATCTAAATAATTAAATAAATTGTTATTATTTTTTGTAATGTCATATGTTAAACTCATAATAAATATATATTTGGACTGCTTTGAAGAATATAATTTTTTTAAGTTTTATTTAAATATAAAACATATAATAAATATATATTGGAATTGCTTTGTGAATACCAATTTTTTAGAGTTTTATTTTGAAATAAAACTATAATACATATAATTGTTGTGTCGAGTTTCTTCCTTATAAATAGTTGTTGCTTGTCAAGTATATATATATATATCGTATATATATATATATTATATATTAAATTACTCACTTCTATTAAAAACTCATTTCTACGAGAACTATGAAATTAGACAAAGCTAAAAAATTAATCAACAAAAATTTAAAAACTCTAGAATAACCGTACTTTTATTCACTAAAAGAAGAGATGTTATTTTATAAAATAATAATTATAATATTTCTATGTTTTTTTTTAAATTTGCACGCAAATATATGCTATAAAAATTATTTACATTTTCTTAATTTAAATAAAATAATTTTTTTCTCCTTTTATTGAATTTTCTTTTAATTCAGATCAAATCAAATCATTTTTTCATTCAATATATTTTATAATACATTTTTAAAATTTTATACTTATTTTAAAAGGAAGAAATATTATTACATTCGGTAGTATTTTTAAACTAGAATCAAATCTCTATCTTCCAAACATAATCTATCAACATTTAACATATATAATAATTTAATGAAGGTTAACGACTATTCTAGGAACAAATATATCATTATATTTGACATTACTACAAATTAACATATCTAATAATTTAATGAAAGTTAATCAATCTTGTGCCAACAAATATCTCATTATATTTCATATTATTACAAACTTTGTCGAATGAAAGTTAAATTTCCTTCTTCATTTATTAATTTATTTTATATTAATTATTTACATTTTTTTAACTTAACAAAATACTTTTTTTATTCTAAATTTATAATAGATTTTATTTTTTTTTACTTGTTTTAAATAATTAAATTTAGAAAAAATAGTATCACTTCTACAATTCTTTCTTATATTTGCTAGTATATTTAAGAAAAAATAATTCCCTATTTTTAAGAATATTCAATACATAATCTACCACCCTTGAGCATGTTTAATCTTTGAATCAAAGTTAATGAATCCTGTGAAAAGTAATATGTCAATTTATTTGATATTATTACAAATATTGTCCAAACATAAGTTAATTTTCCTTATTTTATTATTCAATAATTTTACATTAATTTTTTTTTTCCAATTATATTGGGCTATTATAAAATTTTATAACTGCTATCAAAATAGCATTTAATACTTACAATAATAAAATAAATTTAACATGGATGGATTTTTTGGGAGTTTTGAACTGATGATATTCACATCATGGAGAGCCTTAACAAAATACCCCACCACCATCTATTCTACTCACCATGGAACATAATTATGTTCATTTAATAATAGTACCGTAATTTATTATATTCATCATAAAATATTCATTCATAATATGTTTTGAAATTAGCTATTGATGTGTTACTGAAAATACATTAACACTCCCCGTGAGTTGTAGAATACACATTGACAGGGTTCTTCTTTTGTTAACACTAGTGACCAATGACCAACAACTCGCAATATCCCTCTCCTCATCCCTCTCACTCTCTCTCTCTCTCAACTAACTCTCTCTTTTCACCCCTTTGGCTCTCTCTCTCTCCCTCTATCACTCTGTCCACCTCTCACTCAATCCCTTTCTCACCTCTTACTCTTGTAACCCAACCCCCTCTCCCTCTCCCTCTTTCACTCTTCCTCTCTCTCTCATATCTTTCTCCTATAATATATCTCTCACACTGCTCCCTTTGTGCTAGCTTCCCTCACTCCCCCTCTCTATATAGTTTTGAATCTCTCTTTATCTATCCACATCTTAGTCTCCCTATCCCCTTCTCCCTCTAATGCCTACTCTTTCTCTCACTATCCCTCTCTTCCTCTCCATGTGTCTCTCTCCTTTGCTCTCTCTTTCTCTCTTCTACTAGTCTCTCCCTCTCTCTCTACTCCTCTCTCCAACCCTCTTTCTATATCTATCTCTTTCACTTTCTCAACACTTTCTCTCACTCCCTTCCACTCTCCTTCTATCTATCTCTCTCTCTCTT